>JAQJVL010007676.1:0-22850 GCA_035578905.1 Stictocephala bisonia
GCAGTGGCTTGCGTATTTAAGTTCGTGTAGCAATCGGTGGCCTTTGTATTTTTGAAAATTACGTCCCACGTGATTATATTTATTATTAAATAATTGTATGATTATTTAGTTCATTGTGAGTACAGGGATATAACTGTATACTATTTTTTTTAGTGTTATAACAAATGTCTGCAAAATGTTACAAACAACAAAATTGAATTGAACGTTGTATTGTTGCCGCTACTAATATTTATGCTATTCTATATTAAATAGACATTTAAATCATACGCAAATAGTGACGTATAATTGTTAGTCATGTGTTGTATGGTTATGTAAATTAAGTTATTGTAGTTCTTCTAAATATGTTATTTGCAATGTGTAACAGCTGATCGTTGTTTTGATGTTGATTATTTTAAAAAGTAAACAGGATGTTTTGAATTAATTACGTCTGAGGTTTTTAATACTTATAAATAGAAAAGTTATTTAAGATACAGTTCTAAATGATAATTATAATAAAAGGAAACATATAAAGAAATATAGAAAACTGGTGAAATATAATAGTTTAACGGGACCATTTTCTCTAGTGCTATGCCAAATAATACTATGACAATAATTTTACATTTAACAACCCTAAAACTTTCAAAAAAATCATCATTGTGTTTTATTATAATAGTAATTTGTTTACGGAATGATATGTCATACACTTTACAAAATAACTTAATGTATTATGTGATAGTTTGTGAACAATATGCAAGTGATACATTACTGCCATATGTAAACAGTCACGTAATTGATCACGTAGGACTTCCTCTTTATATGTAACACTAATACCAACTGAGTTATTGAATAGCGATTAATAATATACTTATAAGCAGAGTGCATTTTAAACTCTGCACAATTAACAGCTGCACAATTGACATTTTGTTGTTAATACCCCGCGTGATCGTTAAACGAATAAATATGACGTAATGAATTTGTTTCACTGTAGTGAATTAAATAAGGAACTTTGGTAAACATATTTGAAAATTCTGTAAGATTAAAAACACGATACTTTTTAGTAAACTATTTTTAAGAAAAGGTCGTAATAATAAAACAACTAAAAGTAAACAAATTTTTATTTCGTAGTTCACATTAGAAAAGGGCCTAAAGGAGTTATTGAGATAAGCCTTAAACATATGGCGATAAAGTTGCCCTATTACAGGGGAAGTTCAAAGGACACCTATATCATGGCTCAGGGGGGTAATATCTCTAAAAGTTTAAGAGCAGCGGTAATATATGCGCTGTACTTCAGTCGGCTTATATACGCTCTTTTCATTCCAAACCAAGTACTAATGAAAAGAATTAGCAATGTGGATCTAAGCATTGCAGCAGTATTAAAAAACTATTAAAACTAACTATTAACTAACTATTTAAAAAATTTCTGTGGAAAATTACAGCATGAACTGAGATTTTACATACTGAATGTTAAGTACTAATTAATTAAAGAATTATTATCACAGTTAAAAATTTCGTAAGTGCCATATCACACTAAAAAGCATGCAAAACATACTATAAAATTCAATTTCCTCATCAGCAGTTGATGAAAATGTTTTGAAAAAAAATTACAGCGTAAATAGTTTTTTTTTTAATATGTCCATTTAACAAATAAATGAAAAGAATTGTTGATTAATGTTTAAGACCATTAAAAAAAACTAACTAGCTGTAGTTTTGAAAAAAAAGCCTCAAATAAAAGTCTCTTGGTTGCAAGATATTGTGTTGCAAAACGATTTGGGTAGTACTGATTGTTTAAGAGGCGATTTTATTTTAAATGATAAATTCATGGCTGGAAATTTTGAATTTTGTTACTTTTATTTATAACAGAGGAACAATTAATAAGGATATCTAGACAGTAAACTAGTTTGTATTGACCATGAGAGAAATATGATGGGCAGTAAATAACCTAACAGTATGTGTTTTATCCATAAGACGTTCAATTTGATCATAGGAAGATTAGGTAAGCCATCAATCTAAGGTTAGTTTTTAGTCTTAGAATATGGCCAGAAGGTAACCTAGCTTAACCTAACCTATTAATAGAACATATCGCCTACAATCTACACAGCACTTTATCCCCAAGTAGCTGGGCCACAGCACTGCCCCAGTAGTGCCGACATTTAATATTCACCACTCCGCCCTCCCAAACAGTATTGCAAAGCCAACCCGCCCTCAAATGCACGTACTGTGGCATTAGTATTGGTGGAAAGTACTTAGACGGACCGATATCGTGAATTGTAAAAAGGGACAGTGGGGGAAAAATGTTGCATAAAGTCCCCTTTGTTATAATTAACCGGGGACTAATGTCTCAGTACTACTTCTGAACCATGAGAATGACAATAATAGTACTTGGTATTAAACCGAGAATCAAACTCGTTTTAGCTGCTTTCAAACTAGTAATCTTAACATATTTGCTACGATCAAGCCATTTGTAATATTAGTACCATAAAATGATTGTAAATACGTGGGATATCCAAAAAAAATATTTGTAAATAGTGAATAGACAGTCGTGTCGTTAAACAAATAAATCAGACCACAAAGCTTACCAAGAACAACAACATTTTGTTTAATTGCTTTAAAAATATTGTATTCTCCTACTTTCTATATGCAAAATACCGTTCTTTAGCCATTAGGGTTGCAAAATAACTGAACGTTTTCATATATAATTTAATTGTTTGGTCTGAAGCAGAAATGCATTAGAATCCATTTGATATTTTATAGCATTACTATTCAATTACTGCACTAAGATGTTACGCGTTAGTAATTTAGTATCACCCTGCATGCTTTACTAAAAGCCATACATTTACAGTAAGTGCGGTTTCATGTAAATGCTACAAGCAATCAATCAATTTGTGGTTTGATAAATGATCAAACATTGAGCAGGAGACACAGCGCTTTTACCTAAATCCATTTTAGGTAATGCGTTTACGGGAAACAACGTAGGGACTCTTTTATTACATATCCTAGCTTTACCAAAGATAATATAAATTTTAAATGAAAAGATTATTTTATGATATGAATATTGATCATTAATAGTCTATACACAAATAAATGTCTCAATACTATAGTGTTGACTTCATAGTCAAGTAACTTAAGATCCTTGTTAATTCGTTATGTGTATTGCATTTTTGTACAAAATAATAATAAATCATTCAATTTCTTTTTCTAATGTCATGTTATTGAGGATCAACATTACCTTACTAATGTCGTGTTATTGAGGATCAACATTACCTTACTAATGTCGTGTTATTGAGGATCAACATTACCTTACCAATGTCGTGTTATTGAGGATCAACATTACCTTGCTAATGTCGTGTTATTGAGGATCAACATTACCTTACTAATGTCGTGTTATTGAGGATCAACATTACCTTACTAATGTCGTGTTATTGAGGATCAACATTACCTTACTATGGTATTTTCTAATGTCGTGTTATTGAGGGTCAACATTACCTTACTATGGTATTTTCTAATGTCGTGTTATTGAGGATCAACATTACCGTACTAATGTCGTGTTATTGATGATCATCATTACCTTACTAATGTCGTGTTATTGAGGATCAACATTACCTTACTAATGTCGTGTTATTGAGGATCAACATTACCTTAATTATGTCGTGTTATTGAGGATCAACATTACCTTACTAATGTAGTGTTATTGAGGATCAACATTACCTTTCTAATGTCGTGTTATTGAGGATCAACATTACCTTTCTAATGTCGTGTTATTGAGGATCAACATTACCTTACTAATGTCGTGTTATTGAGGATCAACATTACCTTACTAATGTCGTGTTATTGAGGATCAACATTACCTTATTAATGTCGTGTTATTGAGGATCAACATTACCTTACTAATGTCGTGTTATTGAGGATCAACATTACCTTACTATGGTATTTTATCAGGAGTATTTAACAATCCTAAGTATTTACAATATCTTGAAAACATACGTAATTTTAATACCCCTTTACTAATAAAGTACTCATATTTAGTGAATCGTGAGATTATTTAAATAGTTAATTGTTAATTTTCACTAACCAATTTACAAATATTTAACAAAGCAGGCCTCAGTACGAATAAATATCCCTCTATAAAGATGATATAGTATAACGAAAGTAGAGAATAAAAACTACCTAGATTCATAATAGCATTGCATTGTCATTATGATGTTTAAGAAGAGTGTGTATGATTATAACACATCAGCATGTAATTTCAGTACATCTTGAGCTTCCTTTAAATACCATGTGACAATAAACAACAATAGCTAACACTTCAGCAAATAACGGTTTGTAATGTTTCATCGTTACAAGTTGGCAAGTTTCAGGTTATAATATGTGATTAATTTAGATTACTTTGAGTAGAAGTGTTTACCTATAACAGGTCATCACAAATAAGATCATTAAATAAAATCGTTCAGTCGTTTAAAGATATATCATATTCAGTAACAGTAAAACAACTAAATTATGTCATACTAAACCCAACTTATATTGAGTTTTATAACAACCTACCATACTTATATGATTCATGATTATATTCAAAGTTAATTTTATACCGGATAAAGCAGAAAGTAATGAACTAGTATTTAAATGTGTTTCCTCCAGCTCTACGTGTGTCTAAGGTAATGTTCTGTTGTTTCTGACACATTAACTTATTAATATAATATGGTTTCATTAAATTTCTATAAAATTGGAAAAAATTTTGAGTTTAAAAAATGTTTGGGCACAAACAAAGTAAATAATCTAGATTTAATAGTTGTATTGCTAGCCTTTTAGAAAACAATATTTTTTGTTTTTCTTTAATAAAATGTCACGAGTCGTTATGGTGCGTGTCTACCATTTTATTAATTTAGACATTTGACTTTGTACCCTAAGTAATCAGGCCTCACTAAAAAACCTCATGTTGCTGCCAGCTCACGTCACCAACAGGCGGTGGTTGAGCCTAGGGGTGGATCAAGGCCATGGTAAAAAGGGAAAACGAGGATTGTTGTGTGTTTGTGGGGAGGAAGGAGGCATTCCACTTTCCCTGCAGGGGTTTACAGCTCCACCAGATGTTACTGTTGCTCTGGGTTACCAACAATGCAAGCAAATAAAACTGCCCCTTCTATGACTTCATTTCAAAATGCCTTATTATGTTCGAAAGTGTTTCGAGTGATGTATTTGCCAACATAATATACATTTTTAAACAGTGCGTGAGCCGAAACGCAAATACGTAACAAATAAAGTCTACGAATATAAAGTTACAGAAAAATATTTATTCCTTACATGATAATGATACTTCAGTGTTACCCTAAATTTAAGCTTTTAATTTTGTTTCCGATTCCTCCTAAGTCGAAAACAGAAGAAACGTGAATAAAACCCATCTCCTTCTAATTACTTTCCTTCATATTTAAGAATGTAGTACAGTAGAGACGATAACGTTGTATACAATCTGATAAAATCGTAGTTATATCATCGTAGTTATGTCATCGTAGTTTAAAATGCTAATATTTTTAACAGTATGATTAGGGATGAAAAAAGCTACGGTATAGTATTTGTCTTTTTTTATAAGTTAAAAAGCTATTGAACATTCAAATAGTGGAAAGGAAAATACATCTGGGTCTACTTTTTACATTCCAGGACGGGGAATATCTTTTTCTTGCTTATGCAGCCAGTGCATTGTTCGAAGAGGCCAAAGAAAGAAGATGAACTTTATGACCACTGTTAAGACAACTTGTTATGGTCTACAGCTCAACTGCAGTAGTCTACCAACAAATCTACCGGTGTTTATGACACATTCAATTCAAATGTGAGAAGGCTGCTAAGCCATTTACACCTATTTATACAGTGTTGCCACCCATTGAAAGCTATGATTCTTTTACAGAATATACGAAATATGTGGGTAAAGTAGAAACAACATATAACAGTCTTGTGTTGGTGTTTCTATAGTTATAATAAATTTAATCATATTTGATAGAAACCACCAAACTTAAAAATTATATGTATGTATATATATATATATATACATGTTTAAGAGATATTTAGTTAATTCAGTGTTTTTTACGCACGATTTTTCAATTTTTGTATATATTTTTTATTTTCTTATGAATATTGAAAACTTGTACAAACAAGTTAAATTGTTGAGTTAGAAAATAATATAAATTTTCAAAACATAAATTAATTTGGTTAATATGTGAATAAACACTGTTATAAAATTATAATCTTTCGATATAAAGAAGGTACATGAAATGTACTTATTTCATAATTATTAGTTGGTTTATTTTTATTTTATTGAAGAAGCAAGTTCGTGGAATGTAATGCTTAAATCATAAACAGAATATAATCTTTGTATAACGTTTGTTGTACAGATTAAATCAAACAAGTCACAGATTTATGTTTTCCTTAAATCAACTACCCTATCTAAAATACTTACCTTCTAATTTTCCCAAACTGATCATAATCTTGATGTCAAGGTATTAGGGAATCATATAATCAAAGACAGCAGCTATTTCGCCTGAGTCTAGGAGCAGAATCACTTTGATTTCATATTCAAATGTATTGTGACGTTTTTTTAATTTGTCCTAATTTATAAATAATTAATCGCTATGTGGGTTTTACAAATAAGTAACACGATATACTAAACAATTACTAAATTTATTGAATATATAAAATTAACTTATTATAATTAAATGGATTATTTCCTTAACTTTAACTATTGTGAAAAGTACAATTTACTATTAGGCCTACTGTTACAATTAAACTAATCTATAATTACAATCTTCGATGGCATCAATAATTACAACTACTAATTGCAAAGTGACTTTACTAAATTCCCTTCTTTTAATTACAATTCCTAGCTCTATAAAGTGGCTTTCCTAGATTCTCTACTACCTACAGTCCAATGCTAACAGTTCACTCACAGTTTCTTCAGTGTCCCTCCAGAAGTCGTCCACAAGTACCGCACTGCTCCTTCGTTGATCCCCACAACGAACCACTCACCGGTAACTTCTACGTAGACCACTTCACTATACTCGGACACTTCACTCGCACTGTAGAACTCACTCACTGTCGCTGCAAACACCCGGCTGTAGGCTCTAGACTCACTGACTGACTGACTGACTGACTGACTGACTGACTGACATCCGGGCCGTATATATCACCTGCAGGTCTCCATCTAGAAGCTTCTTGAATTCCCCTGCGTCCGAAGTTCCATGACAGAGCTGGCTCGTCAACCCAGAAGATTCTAGAAGTTCATTGAAGAGGTAAAGGGGCGTTCATGCGTAAGCCATTGTGCCCCAAAGGTTGTAAACAAGCAGGGCAGGTGGTCAGCGACCCATCCATTACTTCCGCATCACCGGTTCCCAGGATGGAGACCACTCTGAATGTCACACTGCCCCCTCCTTAAGGCTGATCGTCCCGATCAGCTTCCGCTCCATGGTACGGTGCTAGGCGATCAAGGTGGACCACAAGCATCTTGCCTCTTGGGTGTCTTTGAATCCTGTAGACCACATCGTTGATTCGTGTCACTACCCGATAAGGTCCTTGCCAATCCTGTTGAAATTTCGGGCATCTCCCCTTCTTCCGGATGGGACTGTAGAGCCACACCAGGTCGTTCACCTGGAATCCAGTGGAATTGGCTTGCCGGTCGTAGCGAGCTTTCATTTTGTCACTGGCCATTTTTAGGTGCTGACGAGCGAACTCGTGAGTGTCGTGTAGGTGGTCGACGAGCTCGCAGGCGTAGTCCGTTGCGGGCTGCTTTGCGTCAGGTGGCAGGCCGAACATGAGGTCGCTGGGCAGCCGCAGCTCTCTTCCGAAGATCATCCTCGCTGGGGTGAAACCCGTAGTATCGTGGACCGAAGATCTGTACGCCAGGAGGAAAATGGGCACCTTCCGATCCCAATCCCACTGATTGGTGGACACAACTTTCCTGAGGTGTCCAACGAGTGTCTTTATGTATCTCTCGACCATCCCATCAGATTGCGGATGAAGCGCAGTAGTCCGTGTCTTGTGCACTCCGAGACGCTGAAGCACCTCCTTCATCAACAAGGATCCGAAGTTCGTCCCTTGGTCGCTGTGCAGCTCACGTGGCACTCCATACCGACAGATGAATTCGTTCACCAAGCACCCAGCCACTGTTGCGGCTTCTTGATTTGGTATGGCGTATACTTCTGGCCATTTCGTAAAGTAGTCCATGGCCACCAGGAGATATTTATTTCCTGCATCTGACATGGGAAATGGACCGGCGATGTCGATGGCGATCCTCTCGAAGGGTGCCCCAACGTTGTACTGTTGCATTCTGCCTCGACTTCTTGTTTGTGGCCCTCGGCTTCCAGTACAGATATCACATTGGCGGCACCACTTCTCTACATCAGCCCTCAAGTTCAACCAGTAGAACCGCTGACGTAGCTTGTCCACCGTTCTGTTGACACCTAAGTGCCCGCCAGATGCTCCATTGTGGATCTCCTCCAGCACTTCCTTTCTTTTACTTCTGGGGAGCACAACCTGTTCAATCTGCTTCCTACCATTAGGGGCCTCCCAGATTCTTATAAGCACTCCGTTCTTAACCTTCATTGAGTCCCACTGTGCCCAGTAGCTCTTATACACATGGTTCCTAGCTGCAATGTCTTCCCAGCTAGGACGAGCCCCGATTCCTTCTCCCGCAGCAGTGGTCCAACCTCACTATCCTCAAGCTGTTCTTTACGGAGTTCTTCCGGCTCCCATCCACTAGCTGGCTCCAAAGAGACACAACGCACTTCCACGGATGGATTCCTTTCTTCTACCTTGGAGCAGTGCTTACAACCCTCTGGGCAAGGTCGGCGAGACAGGGCGTCGGCATTGGGATGGTTTCTCCCTCGTCGGTGTTCAGAGGTGAAGTTGTATTCTTGAAGACGCTGGGTTGACAGTTGCCCCTTCCCATCAACCCTGTTTAGTTTTCCCTGCCTCTGCCCCCGAGAGGCTTTACTCGGGCATTTACTTCGGTAATGGCCTAACTTTCCACACCCCCAACAGTGAATCTCCTTCTTCCGGTCCCTCAGGGCATCAAGCACTTTTCTTACGATGTCTTCTATCTTCATAGGTTCTTCTTCCTCTGCGTAGACTCCTTGCAGACGTGCCTGGCCCCGGACGGATTGCTTTACGGCCTCAAACTCTAAGGCTTGCGTCAGGGCCTCGTTTAAAGTGTTAGGCCGGGCCAACTTTACAGCCTGCTGCGTCTCAGCATCCCGCAGCCCATCGAGGAACCTTTCAATGGATAGGCTCTCGTAGACAGCTTCATCCACTGTGGGATAAGCGCCCCTCACTAATCGTGCGATGTCAGCTTCGAATTCTTGAAGACTCTCATTGGACTTCTGGTTACGACTCCTGAGCTGAGATCTGTAGACCAGTTCCATGTGTTTATGTCCGAACCGCATTTCCAACCGTCTAATCAAATCTTCGTAATTCTGTCGCTCAGCAGGTGGAACGGTTTGCAGTACGCTCAGAGCTTCTCCACGAAGTGAAAGGCACAACATGGACGCCTTCGCTGATGATGGCCAATTGTAGACAGCAGCGGCAGTCTCAAACAAAGTAATACAATCTTCCCAGGACATCTTTCCATCGAAGGTTGGCAAACTTGCGTTATTTACGGGTGGACACACACTGGGCCGAGGTTTAAGGCTGGGTGGTTGCTGTCCACTTCCTGAGATCCCAGGTGGTTCGTTGCAGGTTATTGACTCCTTCCTCCCCTGAACCATTTCTTCTAAAACCCTAATCCTATCACCTAATTGCTTCGAACGGTCATCTAATTGTTTTTTAAATTCGTTTTCAACTTGGCAAATTTTATAATTAAATTCTGTAGCTAACTCTTCCTTCAAGGTTTTACAATTACTATTTAGTTTTTCGGTTAAGTCATCTTTCACTTCTTTTAAGTCACCTTTTAAGTCATTTTGTAATTTATGTAATTTCTCTGCATTTCCTTTTAAGTCATTTTGTAATTCCTCGACATTTCCTTTTAAGTCATTTTGTAATTTCTCGACATTTCTGGTAATAGACTTAAGTGAACTAGCTTCAGTTTCAAAAAGGAATGTTTCTGGATCATCCCCTGCTTCTAGCATTGCCTGCTTAAGTCTACTTACTATAACTGATTTTGTTCCAGTATGATCTAAGTCCCTTTCTTCTAACTCCCGCTTTAAATCAGCCACTTTTAAGTCTATTAACTTAACTCCACTAGATGCCATCGTTCTTTTGCAAAACTACGTCTGAACAATACAGAATTACTGTAAATGAATTCACTAAACAGCTTAACAATAACTATCAATAAATAAAAATTTTAAACGTGTTGCTCAACAAATCTATCCCACTTCTGACACCAGTGAGACGTTTTTTTAATTTGTCCTAATTTATAAATAATTAATCGCTATGTGGGTTTTACAAATAAGTAACACGATATACTAAACAATTACTAAATTTATTGAATATATAAAATTAACTTATTATAATTAAATGGATTATTTCCTTAACTTTAACTATTGTGAAAAGTACAATTTACTATTAGGCCTACTGTTACAATTAAACTAATCTATAATTACAATCTTCGATGGCATCAATAATTACAACTACTAATTGCAAAGTGACTTTACTAAATTCCCTTCTTTTAATTACAATTCCTAGCTCTATAAAGTGGCTTTCCTAGATTCTCTACTACCTACAGTCCAATGCTAACAGTTCACTCACAGTTTCTTCAGTGTCCCTTCAGAAGTCGTCCACAAGTACCGCACTGCTCCTTCGTTGATCCCCACAACGAACCACTCACCGGTAACTTCTACGTAGACCACTTCACTATACTCGGACACTTCACTCGCACTGTAGAACTCGCTCACTGTCGCTGCAAACACCCGGCTGTAGGCTCTAGACTCACTGACTGACTGACTGACTGACTGACTGACATCCGGGCCGTATATATCACCTGCAGGTCTCCATCTAGAAGCTTCTTGAATTCCCTGCGTCCGAAGATCCATGACAGAGCTGGCTCGTCAACCCAGAAGATTCTAGAAGTTCATTGAAGAGGTAAAGGGGCGTTCATGCGTAAGCCATTGTGCCCCAAAGGTTGTAAACAAGCAGGGCAGGTGGTCAGTGACCCATCCATTACTTCCGCATCACCGGTTCCCAGGATGGAGACCACTCTGAATGTCACAGTATACTTATTGTGGGACTATTGTCTATATATATATTAAATTGAGATGGGGCATTTGATATTGTATAATATTTTCTAAAAACGCTATATGTTTCAAAAATATTAATTATAGGCATTGAATTAATGGTTAGAAGAATCTGAATAGAGGGAATAAGATGAAATGAGAGTCAATGCACTATTTTCCCTCCTGGCAAGATCACTAGATAAAAATACTTCAGGTTAAAAGGAATATTCGAGTGGAACTACGTATAAAAGGTTCAATTTCCTAGATTTAAGTTACAGTAAAAACCAACGATCTTTGTGATATAGGAGGTTTATGAGCTAGACCAAAGAACACTTAGCAAAATGTAATGTAAGCATAATACATTCATTTTATGCGTAATATAGCAATTTGGTGAGCTAAAAATTATTAAAATGCGAACTCAAAACAATTTAGATAAAAAGAGTTTTACCCGCTGTAACTAAAGCACTGTCAAAAGAACATTATGTCTAAAAGTGTTTTAATTTGTAAGTGTGCAATTAAATTTTAACTACATGGAAAATAAAAATCTCTTACAAAGGGAGCTTTCAACGTAATTTAAGCAGAAATTTACTCGTATACTAATTTGTTCAACAACTCAATTTTGCAACGAATGTATTTGCATTTCTAGGATTCTATTATTTAAAGTACGTTTATTTAAAAAACGTAAAGGATATCCAGCAACAGTTTAAAGTTGCTGTTATTAGAGAAATTTATTTCATTATAAAGCAATTAAATTACGTAATGCCATCGCACATTAATGTTAAAAATGTGTCCAAAATTTAAAATAATAACTTATCTTCTTCTGTAGATTCAATATTATTTTCATTACAAACGGTTGTTCCTAACCCTTGATTATATAAAGTTCGTAAAGAGCAACTGTGGTTTGAAGATAACACGTCTATTACTGGATCTAGATGGTGGAATGTAGAATTGCGATGTCTACTTCCATTACGGCATCGTTTCTCATTCTATAGTACTTCTAGGGCGCTCGGAACTGTGGTTTGAAGAGAACACATCTATTACTGGATCTAGAGGGTGGAATGTAGAATTGTGATGTCTACTTCCATTACGGCATCGTTTCATATTCTACAGTTCTTATAGGGCGCTCGCAACTGTGGTTTGAAGAGAACGCGTCTATTACAGGATCTAGACGGTGGAATGTAGAATTGCGATATCTACTTCCATTACGGCATCGTTTCTCGTTCTACAGTACTTTTAGGGTGCTCGGAATCAGGTGAACTTTGACATACAATAAATTAAATGTTATTGTTGAGGTTTATTACATCCTTAAGATTTAAGGAATGATTTTATTTATAGTTCATTGTTAACTACATAGAACAAATTGTTTTAACATGTTCTTTCTACACTAACCTGAGGAAAGTAAAGCAGATGTTTGTCCGAGTATTTTTTAGTTATTAAAAGTAACGTGATTTAAATGTGCTATATTGTTATTACATGTGTAGTTTTTAGATAAATATAGTTTTGATGTGCACCATGATGACCCCTCAGACGTTCGCTGTGGACAAAAGAACGCAACCTCTGTTTCTTTTTCGCTGTGAATATTCTAAATATTTTTATAAAAATATATTTTCTATTGTTAGGGAACATAAATATTTACTAACTTGATAATGATGCCTATATGAGTGATGAATTTACATTAGTTAGTTTGTGAAAATCGTGAATTTCTGTCTTGCCAATAAACAGAATAAATAAGGAGGCCGAAGCTAATGTGAAAAAAAAAAAACTGGGGTGCTAGTGTCGAATTATTAGTTTCGGTGTGTTCTTTTTTCGATACAGTCTATACACAAATAATAAAAGCTATTTTGGATATATTTATATATAATATGTATATACTATTTCTAAATATATGTTGTTTCAGTATAATGAAATGAAAACTCGTAAATTAAAATTTATTCCGACAGGTTTTAATACAGTGACAAGAAATTTATTTATAATTAGCATCTTTTTACAGTGTATTATACTCATTTTCCATTATCATAAACTAGCACGTCCAGGTGTTTGGTCACTTAAAAGGATCAAAACGGGCTAGATTTTGCCATTATGTTGCCATTCTTGTTAACTCTGTGGAAGACTTTCTTTTTGGAAGAGCTGGTGGGCAAGGGGTCAAAGTAAACACTTTGAGTCTAAAGTAAGCAGGGGATAAGCACAGGTACGAATACCGTACATGACTGTTACATTGTATCAGTAATATTCACTGTGTACTGCACTGGATATGCTCTTCACTCTTCAGCTACTCACAGTCTATAGTCTATGGGAATGGGCAAAGATAGGTAAAAGAGTCTTAGAAATAAAACTACAACTCATTGCTTTTAACACGTTTTAAGATATACGAGGTTTATTTTTTCTATTATAAACTAGTATTATTATAGTAGGATAAAAAATAACCGAATACATAGTGCAATAATTAATTTTATTTGTCCAAATAAAAGAAAAGTCACTCCATTTTAAACTCTATACACTACATTTTGGTTCAATGTAAGTTCTTTGACAAACTATTTGTTTCAAAGAAGTTTGGTGTTATAATCGTGCCAATGTGTTGTTTGTGATAACATGTACATTTTTAATTGAGATCTCGATAGCGTTTATGAAAAGCTAAAGTTTTAAATAATAAAACCACTCGTAAAGATATGGAAGTCAAGAGTGTCCAGAGGTTGTTGGAAGCTGTCGGTCATGTTGGTTTTAATCCCATAAGAACAATATTATATTCGAACCGGACATACAATAACACGTATCCAAATTAAAAATTTATTTTCAAATGAATTTTTCCAAACAAATTGCATTGATAAAGAATTAACTTGCTCGTTGAAATTGCTGTGTAAATTCCTAGTTAGTTTTATAAAAAAAGATTAAAATATTTAGTTTAAAGTTTTTATTTACAAAATATATAAAGAAGACCTAGTGCGCAATATGATAACGTTTAAAATTACACCTTATACACACAACCCTTTGACAATAAATAACGAAAAATATGGATTTACAAATAACATGGCCGATAGCCTCTGCAGACTCTGAAACCACCAGTTCCAGGTATCAGATAAGTATCACAGAGGATACTTAAATGCCAACTTTACCTTTGTACAGACATAATGCACTTTCTTAACTACAATAAAATCATAGCTGACGCATAAAATCCTAATGTTTACTCGTATAGTTAGTACCCGTAGGGTGGGTAGGTGTAGGCTCGTGGTTATTTAAACATTAGTATATGTAGGAGAAACTAAAGTAATAAACTAGGACAAAAATAAACACCAGGCTGAATGGTGATCTAACATCTTTAAAAAGTCAAAATGGACTAAAACAGCCACCTCTCTTTAACATTACTAGGTTGGTTGATTGTATCGTACATGTAGTGGTGGGTGGGGTAGGCCGTCCTTTGATAGCCATCATATAGTACAATATATAGCTTGGACTAACAGTACCACTTCTCTTTTGATAAGCTAGATTGAAGAGTGGTAAAATATTGACGTATAGAGTTTTACAAATAAGAGTATTTCTTTTAAAAATAATAGCGTAGTATTTTTTAGATCGCTTTTTGTATTTATTGACTCTAATAAAAGAATTTTGAATCAAAATGTAATCATGCATTGACAGATGGAATTAATTTGTAAAATAGTACTTGCATTTTTATCAGTACTTTGTTAGTTCATTGGGTAAAACAATTCATTTAACTGTTTTTTTCATTTCAATACTGGCAGACGTAATGAATGAATCTCTTGAGATATGTTTAAACAATATATTAATATTTTATGACATTTTTCCTTTGAAAGGAATGTAGCCTATTATTTATAGCAAACACTATCTACGTGACATTGTCGCTAGGTGAGTTGCTGAACGATCAAGATAAATCAAGTAGGAAACCTATTGTAGTTTGAAGTGTTGAGTGATAGCGTGTCCAGGGAGCATAAGGGCACGCTGGTAATTACGCCCTTTAGTATTCCCTCAAGACATAAGAGGGTCGGAAGAAGATTTGTGGGGCGCGAGTGAGTGGAGTAGGGGGAAAGAGAAGTGGTATAAAACAGAGGGTGGCATTGTCTGCAGTGGGGTGGTGTGAATGTCAATGGTTATGAATTCAGAGCCAGTAGACTTGAAAGCAAACTTTGCGCGATTCAGGCAACACAATTACTTCCTGTTCCAATTACTACTGCAGTATACGGTACTAAGGTTAATTTTCTCTCTGATTGTTGATATTTCTGGCAGTTTTACGTCCTTTATTGCGTGTTTTTCTTTAAATATTATCAAGTAAATTTATACAAAGAATATTAGTTGTGGAAATTAACGTAATTTTAAATACATTGGGTGTAATTAAATGACAGGCTTTCAATATTACAGGTGCATACATTTTTTCTTATAGATCCATAATATTTACACCTGAGAAATATAGATGTCGTTAAATCAGTCCACACAAAATAACCAGCCAAAAACTATCTAATATGAAAATTCATTATGAGGATAAAACAAAACGTAATTAAATCTCGCTCACAAGAAAGTCACATAATTCTCTTTGAATGGTGCATATTTGTATTGTTATGTAAAATGATTTCAAGGAAGTAGAATTATTTTAAGCAGTAATTCTACGCATTTATTCAGTTGATTTGACTGATGCAGTAAAAAAGAATATTCCTACAAAAAATGTTGTAAAATATTTCTTTTGAATATAGGGTCTTCGAGTTTGCTAGATTTATGCCATTAATAAATACACGAATATTAATATGCTACTGAAACTATGTATTATTGAACTATATTTATATTTCAAGAATTAAAAGTTCGTGAAATATAAATAAATCAGATCCAGCTAATGATTGCCTATGTACTTACATTTCGATAACTATCCATTAGTATCTGGTAATAGCTTAAAGGGTTTGCATAGAATAAGAAAGCCTATTTAGTATGGTGTATTCCATTGAGCAGCTAGTTCGTTGAACGGCCACATTCTCATTATCAAGTGTCAGTGGGGGTTGAAAGGTGTGATTCCAGTTCGTTGAGCGGCCAGTTCGTTGAGCGGCCACATTCTCATTATCAAGTGTCAGTGGGGGTTGAAAGGTGTGATTCCAGTTCGTTGAGCGGCCAGTTCGTTGAGCGGCCACATTCTCATTATCAAGTGTCAGTGGGGGTTGAAAGGTGTGATTCCAGTTCGTTGAGCGGCCAGTTCGTTGAGCGGCCACATTCTCATTATCAAGTGTCAGTGGGGGTTGAAAGGTGTGATTCCAGTTCGTTGAGCGGCCAGTTCGTTGAGCGGCCCACATTCTCATTATCAAGTGTCAGTGGGGGTTGAAAGGTGTGATTCCAGTTCGTTGAGCGGCCAGTTCGTTGAGCGGCCACATTCTCATTATCAAGTGTCAGTGGGGGTTGAAAGGTGTGATTCGAGTTCGTTGAGCGGCCAGTTCGTTGAGCGGCCACATTCTCGTTAACAAGGGTCAGTGGGTGTTGACAGGTATGAGTCGAGTTCGTCGAGAGGCAATGTTTTTTTAGTTTGTTGTTGCACGTATAATATAAGTTGACTACAACAATACTTGTATCTTGTATCAACAGTGATATGCATAGCTTAAGAGTACTGATTATATTCTTAACGGACTATTTGTTGTGGAAGAATTTATATGTACTAACAAAAGTGTTGTGCAGAACAGTTAGTCTATTTTTTATTGTTTTAATACACCAAAGTTCTGAGGCTATCTACTCGTAGATAGGGCATTTAAAACTGCATGCACAGCGAATAATATGTAAGTTTAGAATGGTGAAACTATAGTAAAACTATATAGACTACTCATTTGTAGGTGTTTTTAATATCTCGTATTTTATAGCTTCAACTGCCGGTGTGGTGGCTCAGTGGCTAAGGTATCGGACTGCGGAGGGCATGTTCCAAGGCTCGAATCGAGCCAACGGTCGGTACTTCACTCGTTGAATAAATTTCATGCACGGGCCTGTAGGCCCATGTGAACTGGAAGTGAAGTTTTTTGATTAATTAAAAAAATAACAATCAACGTTGCAATGCTATAAACATTCGGGATTTTTGTTCCAAATTGATGAATTCAGAGCCATTTGTTTATCTGAGAATTTGTGAATATTATTTATTTATATTAATGTAAATATTTGAAGGTAAGCATCATGACTTATTTCCCTTATCGTCACGGGCGCTCTGTTCACGGTTGTTGAGATTAAATTACCGTAGGAATTGTGTTTAACAGTTGTTAAATTAAAAACACATAGACTACTAATTTTCTGCGTTTCTAGTCTGCTAGTGTTTTAAAATCAGTTAGTAGTTAACCACATTAGAGTAAATACCAAAATGGATTCAACACGTTACTTGTAAATATCAGACAATGGTGTCGATTGATACTATGTATCTAAGGGTAGATTTTTTATAATGTAACAGATCGATAGGTTTGTAATACGGAAATGTTATTTAACAACATAATAAAAATCATTCTTATAACAAGATGAAAATCAGAGGATTTATATTATAGTTTTACCATCCTTTGCTTACATTTTGGCGGCCCATGAAGTTTGTATTAATGCCATATCTAGATATCCTCAGGACTATAGTAAGGATTAAAACAATTAAAAATAGACTAACTGCTCTGCACAACACTTTTGTTAGTACATATAAATTCTTCTAGACTTTACCAAATATTTCGTTAAGCGTATAATCAGTACTCTTAAGCTATGCATATATTGATACAAGTATTGGTGTAGTCAACATATATATGATTACAACCACAAACTATAAAACCTTGTCGTTCAACGAACTCGGCTCACACCTATCAACCCCCTGACCATTGTTAATGAGAATGTGGCTGCTCAATGAACTCGGCTCACACCTGTCCACCCCCCTGACCATTGGTAGTGAGAATGTGGCCACTCAACGAACTCGGCTCACACCTATCAACCCCCCTGACCATTGTTATTGAGAATGTGGCTGTTCAATGAACTCGGCTCACACCTGTCAACCCCCCTGACCATTGATAATGAGAATGTGGCCACTCAATGAACTCGGCTCACACCTGTCAACCACCCTGACCATTGTTACCTTGCTAATGTAACCTCGGTGGAATGATGCAAATTTTAGCTTGAATTTGGCCGCTTGACGAACTAGCCGAGCAACGGAGGTAACCTTTAGTATACGTGTTTGATAAGCCTTGACGTTTTCAATAGGACGTTCACAAGAAGGTTTTTCAGTATTATTCTAAGATCGATTAAATCTTTCCTTTACATAAATATATATATAACCTCTCAAAAGTGATGTATTTTACATTACTTTAACTTTCAGAGAAAAAAACTTGTTGGGTCGTGATTCAGTCCTACATTTTCAGTACTTTTTGTTTTGTCACGTTCCAATTTAATAAAATATGTTTTGAAAGTCAAGTCCGAAAATCTTTTTTCGATTTTTGTAATAAATCATCATTATTTTAGTTTTTGAATGAAAATAATCAATTTAATTATTTATATCGATAAACAATTATGATATAAGAAATATATCTGCACACGGTAGAATTATGCAAATTTTTGCTTGAATAAGAATAGTAATATGAATTTGGATCAGCTCTTTTATTTAGTTATTTATTAAATCAGACCTTCCAAAAACAGTAGTAAAACATTAAATAGTTTGATAATTATGGTAGTTCAAAAATATTCAATCGTGAATTATATATACATTATGTTTATAGTATTTTTAGTTTTTTATTTTTTCTTGAGGAAACTGGCACTTTAATTTATTCGAATGTTCTTTCTTGATAGTGACCACCTAGCGGACGTTTTCATAGAGTGAATCACAGCATATAACTCGTATCCTTCCATCACCCAAATATTATATATCCCATGTGTAATGGTGAAATTTCTTGTATGTCTAAAGAGACACCCTAGTTATCATAAGGAGTCAAGAACACATTTTTAATTTTATTGTTAGTGTGTGTAGTTTTTTACTTTTCAAACTCTATTTTATATTTTAAATGATCCATTACATTACTGGCAACTAATTGACGCAAGTCCTGACATATGACACACTATTCTGGGGTAGAATTTTACACTGAATCAGGAAATGTCTTTCGTGTTGGTGCAACTCTTACAATAAAGCTCCAGAGGCAATTTAACGCGCATGTTCAGAACGCAATTGCTAACAGACTTTGTGTCCAAATATCTCGCCTTCTCTGTCTCATTGACCCTCCCGCCCACCCATACACGTACAATGGTATTGACCCACCCGCCACCCATACACGTACAGTGGTATTGAACCACCCGCCCATCCATACACGTACAGTGGTATTGACCCACCTATACGCGTATAATGATATTGAATACCAATACCACCGTACGTGTATGGGTGGGTGAGTGGGCCAATACCACCGTACGTGTATAGGTGGGAGAGTGGGCCAATACCACCATATGTATATGGGTGGGTTGGTGGGCCAATACCACCGTACGTGTATGGGTGGGAGGCTGGACCAATACCACCGTAATATGAAAATAATGTCATATTGCATGTTTAAGTCTGACATTTAATATTGTGATAAAGAATTTATCCTTGTGAATTCGTAATGGCCTTGAGCAGTTAGAATATTTTATACAAAATAAAATGCCAATGTCGCAATAAAAGTCATATGTGATTAGTTAAGTAATTACCTCTGCTGCATGAAAACCAACGAACCATTTCAACATTTCAATTTTACATCATTACTTTTTAAGAGTCTGCAGAAGCTTTCGGCCATGTGTTGTGTGCAGTATATATATTATATATATATACTATAATATAAATTATAATAAATCACACATTAAAATGACATTCAGTATTACTATTAACTGTAATTCCAAACTATCTTTAAACAGAGATGGATTTCAATTTAGTTTTATAGAAGACAGTTTTCCCAGATGGCTGTTGGATTTAACGGCACTAGGTAAGCCAGGCACGTCCCCCATCTTGCTCTCCCAGTTTTTGCAGTGCTGACGTGATGCCTGCAGCAGTTCTGCTCTTGTCACTTTCAGTGCGCTGTGCACGTCATCCTCAAACAAGTTTGTTCCGATAAAAACTGATTACAGTTTAGCAGATCATTTATTTTTTGAGCATCATTGTTGAGTTTTTTAGAAGAATATGCAGTTGAATTGCCGTATTTTTTTAGAGACAAGAAATGTAGTTATTTTACACACTTTAATAAGGTTGAACTACTCACAAAGTTTATTATTAATAATATAATAACTGTTATGAGATATGATTCGCTGAATAATCCCATAAATAAAACTGAGTTTAAAATAAAGATAAATTTTATTTTTACAATAATAAAAGTATGCAAATGAAATATATGTGATGTTCACTTTATTATAACTCCTAGTAAGACAAAAAATACACACCTTTTAAAAATACGAATGACTTTTTTATCAAATCCCTGTTTTTGTAACTTTTAATCTTCATTTGCTACATAAAAATCAGTCATACCTATCATAGCACATAATAATAGTAAAATGAAAATTAATTCTTTTCCTGCATAACATAACTCTTATTATGAAAAATTGCCCAATATTTTTCGTTTTAATACAATGAACTAAAAATTAAACAATTTTAAATAATAATGACAGTTCTCCAAAACTAAAATCCATAAAATAAAATATAGGTAAATACATCACACGTGTTGATTTAATGTATTAAATATTTTATGCCCATATATTCTTTAGCCATTAATACTAACAAATGTCTTAATTTAATTTATTTTTCATTAATATATCAATAAATGAAATCAATATGGTCTAAACCATACCAATAAAAAATACGATAACAGAACACGTTGGAGAAATGTCATCCCAAAAAAGGCTATAGAAGGCCATTTATATGGTAGGAATGGAGCATGTGAGTGAGTGAGGCACGTCTGCCAGCTGTAAGTAATGCAAATTGCAGCTTTTGTCACCCCCACTCGGATCCGGACATGATTTTAATCTGATCCCCCGACTTCCGGCTCGACATAAATGCTGCCTCTCTGCCTTGGTTTGTTGCCCTTGTAGTATTTACCTGGTTATCTAAATTGCCTTGTAGGTTCTCTAACAATTTATGAGATTAAATTAAACCTTCTGAATTTTATCTTGTATATAAATGGTAAAATCTTAGTTATTTATCATTTTTGTGAAATTTCTTTGCTTACCAACCTACCTATATGCAAAATCATATGCGACCATAATTTCTTGGTATCGTCAATGGTTAAAGCACAACCTATAGGTTCTCAGTTTAGCCCGAATCAACCTAATTGTCACAAGTCGATTTGTTTAAAGAGATCAGCTGATAACCATGGGTGTTCATATGTTTGTTGACAGTTTCTAAAAAATACCCAGCCTTAAGCCTTGTTCGCACTAGGATAGTATTTTAGTCGATTGGCAAGTAGTTTAGTAATGAAATATGTTCGAAAACAAAAAAATTTAGTACAGTTGTTTAGTGAATTATTTAGTCGAGCCAATCCATTTTATTCTATTCTCGACGGTCGAGTAGCTTCCCCCCACCACTCGCCACTAACTACTGGTTCATCGTCTAAACAGTCCGAACAGTGGTTTTAGTCGAGTTCATTAGTTACCACAAGAATGGTGTTTCACTGAAGAGAAGAAACAACTTAAAAGTTTCTTAATAAATATATTCAACATGAATGTATGTGGAATATTAAGTCACCAACTTTCAAAAACAAACAAATGAAGCAATGTGTTTTTTTCGTTTTTATAAAATAAAAATATATCAATATAAATAAATATAAAAATCACATTTATTTTACAGAATAAAAACTATCTGTTCCTTACTATTTACCATACAAATTTCTTCCTCCACTATTCTAAAATAGCAAGTTATATAAGCTTTATACGTTTTTTTTTTTTTTTTTTACGTCGTAGAACGTTTATCTTGTATAATGCAGAACTCATTACATGTGTACTATACTCGACTGCTAGTGCGAACGATTTTTGGACAGTTGCGAGCATTTTAGGTACTAAAGTACTCTTTACTCGACTAAATTAGTAGACAAGTGCGAACAAGGCTTTATAGTTAGTGACACAAACTACAGTTGTTCATTTAAACTCATTACACTTACTCTAAATATATTTCACTGTTTACGAGCAGCATCCTAACAATAAAAAATACATAATCATCCCTAGGCGTATTACATAATAAAAAATTTGAAAATCCAATAGTATGTAAACCTACCACTAGCTCGAGTAACAGATAGTACTAACTTTACAGGAACATAAACTAAAACACTTGGATCGAAACCCACCTACAATCGTACGTGGTTCGTCCCACTCCACGTTAGATGTATGGTTAGGTGGGTGGGTGGTTGGTCCTATTCCGCCTTACATGTATGCATGAGTGGGATTATGTTAGAAAATGTAAACATAAATATAAAAGTAAGGGAATAAAATTATTTATGTATATTATTTATAAAGTTAAAATGGTTGAATATACGCCTTATAAACCCTTTTCTTTACATACCAATAAAATGATATCAGGAGATTATAACAGCAAGGGGGGGAACAAGAGGTGCCATTCCCCCACTGTTGTTAGTTCACATGTGATTAATAACATCCAGCTTTCCTTGACCACTTGAAGTTAGGTGAAATACTTTAAATTATCATAATTAAAAAATATGTTCGGTTAAGAAATATTAAAAAATTTTTTTGGAAAAATTTAAAAATTAAAAA
>JAQJVL010007677.1:0-22844 GCA_035578905.1 Stictocephala bisonia
AGTGGAGTTGTAACCGCTTCTATTACACTCGGAACTTAACTTTGTAACATTATTATTGTACGTTATGTAACTTTTTAGGCATTTAGTGTCTTGAAATTTTGCAATAACAATTTACTATAAGATGTTAGGATTAGTAGTTGTTTAATGGATTCATGAGTTTTATTATTTAACGACAATTAAAACTAAACAAAAGGCGCAAGTTCCTGTTTTTAGAAACGTAAATTAATCTACAAATAAAATAAACAAAGTAACATTTTTGCAGTACAGTATTCAAGTAAATGATTACTTTTTAGAAACTAACCTTGCACACATTCTTGATGATTCAGTTATTAGGTTACGTAGTTCGGATTCCACGTAAATGTGTAGGTCCCTTTTACCTTATGAGGCTGGGCACGGCATATTGTACCCCACTAACGGTAATATTTTTTCTGGGCCAAGACCATTTATCGATAGCCCAATAGCCAGGGAAACCAAGGGACCTATAGGTTTACGTGGAATCCGAACTACGTAGTATTGGTCTGATTTTTAAGTAATTGACAATGCCTACTCAGTTCTCTCCCCTACTCAACAGCCGCACCCTGACTACCACCCAACAAGGTAGTCCCCAGACTTCTCTAGTAGTGTCCACGTCGATGACAACCATTGAGCGGACGCAATTTTAGACAAAGTTGTGCTGTTTTACTTTCAAGCAGTTTGCTTGTGATATGTAAACTACAGTATTACATATATGTTTTACATAACTACAGTGCGATAATTGTTACAGTCAAGGGTTCTCCTTTCTCGTAATAACAACCAGTTTTATACTGTTAACAATTGTTATGAAACAGGCCAATTAATACTCGAGCTTTTTTAAGAGTCTGGAGACGCTATATTGGATCTATAACCTGTAAGAGCAATATTTGTTAAATGCTGAACGTTTTGTTGGGAAATTATAATTTACATAGTATGAAAAGGCGTAAAGTTACTTCTGGTGTTGTTTTTAAATTTATTTATTAGCATTGTATTGTTCATGATATGTAGATAATATTTGGAGATTTCCAATGCTTATCTCCAATGCAGTAGTAATGATTGTAAGTAAATATAATATTGTAAGTAAATATAAAGCGCAAGCATTGGAAATTTCCAAATATCTACATATCATTACTACTGGAGGATATACTTTTTAAAATTTTGATTAATAATTTGTATTTTCATAAAAAGTCATAAACTAGCAAACTAAAACTCACAATTTTTCCCACCACAAAGCAATACTTTTTTGAAAATAAAAGGGTGGATCAAATAACAACTTTTACACTCTTTAAAATTATCATTTTGCTGTCATTATAGGTTAAGTCACATTAACATTGCTCTTATTGATTACGACAAAGTAAATCAATATCTAATTGTAGAACGATGGGAATCGGTATTTACTGCATCTAGTGTTGATGAAGCGTTTGATAATTTTGTAAACATTTTGAAAAATGTAATTAACCAATCGAAAAAAAGGGTGAATAATTTAAATAATGGGCGAAAAAGTAAAATGTTAAAGCCGTGGATGACTAAGGGTCTCTGTCAAGCAATTGAGAATAGAGACAAATTATATAAAATCGTGGTTAGATTCCCTAATGATAGTAGGATAAAAGAAAGGTACAAAGTTTTTAAACACAACATAGAACTGTGGATAAAGATTGCCAAGCACCGTTATTATGATACTTTGTTTGATAGGACTAAGAACAATCACAAAGCTCAGTGGAAAATCATTAATAATTTAAGTGGTAGGGGTAAACCTGATAGAGGCCCTATAAAAATCAACATAGGAGATGCAGTTATTACAAACCAAAATTCTGTTGCAGAAGAGTTTAACAAGTTTTTTGTGGATGTCCCCTCTTCTCTTGCTTCATCTCTTAGTGTGGCACAACCGGAGCATGAGATGTCCTGTAATAACCTGTTTAGATGTAAGGCGGTAACAAACTCAATTTTTTAGACTCCAGTGACTGAAGATGAAATTAATAAGTTAATTCTTGGACTGGCCGTAGGGAAGGCACCTGGGGGTGATGAAATATCTGCAACTTTTGTTAGAAAGGTAGCAAAAATAATCTCACCTGTTCTTGCTTTTATTTTTAATATAAGTTTAGCAGAGGGGATCTTTCCTCAGGAACTAAAAATTGCACGAGTTGTGCCCATCTTTAAGAAAGGTTCGGCTCATTCAATTGGGAACTATAGACCAATATCTTTACTGTCAATTTTTTCAAAATTACTTGAAAAGGTTGTAAAGTTAAGACTGGTAAATTTTTTAACTCTGAACAAATTTTTTTCACCTTCTCAATTTGGGTTCAGGGAGGGATTAAATACAGAGCTGGCACTGCAGGATTTTATTGCTCAGATTCACACTAATTTAAATTGTCAAAGTAAAAATAAAGTGTCCGGATTATTTCTAGATATTAAAAAAGCCTTTGACACGGTCAATCATAATCGACTATTGTCCAAATTAGAACTAGCGGGTATACGGGGGATTGCACTAGGATGGTTTGCATCATATCTACGTAACAGACAGCAGTATGTTGATCTTGGCTGCAACAGAAGTTCAGTCCAAACAATTCGTTGCGGTGTACCTCAAGGCTCAGTACTGGGCCCTATTTTGTTTCTTATATACATTAATGATTTATATTTTGGTCCGTTTAAGGGGAAAATTACAGCATTTGCCGATGATACAGCACTTTCATATGGGACATCAGCGGTAAATATGCTAAGATCAGATGTTCAGCATGATATCAGGCTTCTAGCCTTATGGTTCTTATGTAATAAACTATCATTAAATGTGGAAAAATCAACTATTGTAAATTTTTCATTGTATCAAAGCTTTACATTTGATGAACCTTTAAAATTCCATTGTGTTGACTGCAACGAATATTTATGCTCATGTAGCATTCTTTCTCAGAGCAACACTGTAAAATATCTAGGTCTTATAGTTGATGAGAAACTAGTATGGAAAGATCACATAAACACAGTAAAAAAATATCTTTTAATGTTTTTGCGTAAATTTTATTTCCTTAGGCCTCTCTGTCCTGATAATATTTTGTGTCAGGTGTATTATGCTTTTGTTCATTCAAAGTTGAATTATGGTATTTCTTGTTGGGGCAGCACTTATATCACGCACATAAATCCTCTGTTGCGTATTCAAAAATGTTTTATTAGAATAATTAGAAGGAAACGTATGCGAACTGAGTCTCTACCATTATTTGTTGACCTTGGTATATTATCCCTGAGATACTTGTTTGTTTTCAAAGTGCTCTTTTTATTTTTTAAAGTAAGTGGACTTTTTGGTGCAACTATTGATCTTCCTGTAAATAGACCTAACACTAGGCAAAGTGATTTTATTAGACCACCTAAAGCAAATAGTGCGTTTTTTCAAAAAAGTTTCTTGTTTTTAGGACCAAAATTTTATAACCAAGTACCACGTATGGTGAAAGATTCTCGAACTTTACAATCAATTAAGAATAATTTAAAACGGTGGTTGCTGAAATTGTCTAAGGCATATGTTGAAGACCTATTTTTAGTGCTACAGTAGGCTAAGAAAAAAAAAAAAAATGTATTCTTTATTATCAAAGTCTGTGTGTGAATCGGTGCATGTCGTGAGAGCCTGTGAGAAAGTGTGTGTGTGCGCGTATGTGTTCAAGTTCAAGCCAAATAACTTTATTTATTAATATTCAATAAAATTTGTACAACTGTAACCATGTGTTGTACAAACACACATACGATTACCAAAACGTTATGCTAAGTTATAATTAACTATCCTAATCAGTCTTGAATGAATAGTGACAAACTTAAAAATAAATGGGTTCTTCTAACTCTCAATGTGTGTGCGGGAGTGGGTGAGTATGTAGGTGTGCGAGTGTGTTTAGGTGCGTGAGAGAGTGAGCGTGCGCTGGTGTAGGTGTGCGAGTGTGTGTAGGTGCGCGAGATAGTGAGTTTGCGTATGTGTGTGGATGTACGTGAGCGCGCGTGAGTGTAGGCGTGCGAGTGTATGTAGGTGCGCGAGAGTATGTGTGGGCGTGCGCGCGTGTGAGAATGTTTGTATGTGGGGGGATGTGTATGTGGGTGTGTGCGAGCGTGTGTGTGCGTGTGGGTGTGCGTGTGCGCGAGCGCTCGTGTATGTGTATGTAGGCTTACCTGGCAATGACTGCATGCAAGTTATTTTGTTTTCCTTCAAATAATATTATATTTTTACAGTCTAAGTCCAACTGAGCTCCTGCATGCAGACAGGGGACATTTCTGATCCCCTTGCATGTCAGTATATTTCCCTGCAGCAGTTTTGGTAGTTTTTAGTTTAGTTTAAGATAAGTTGCAATGGTACATATATATATATATATATAGTTTTTATCTTGAGCGTCTTTTTTTTTATATACTGTTAAAATAAGGAAATCATGTAAATTTTGTATGCTGTATGGGAAAATAAACAATTTTCAATTTTCAATTTCAATTTTTCAATTTCAATTTTCTTATGGGATATGGTTTTTAATGTCACTCTACACGTGTTTAGAGGTTAACATACATACTTATCACTCCACTTTTTCACAGTAAGGCAAGTTGTACAGTCTTGGGAAAACCCATATCATAACACAGTTATCTGAGAACAGCTCAAGGGGTCAAAGGTTGAGTATAAAATAAGCCTACGATTTCTCTTTCTCTCTCATTCTGTTTTCAAAACCACCATGAGTTGGACGTTTGTAAAGTTCTGTTTTGCTCTGGTATTGTTGATTTGTGATATGTTTGGAGTCCTAGCGGAATCGCATTCACAAGATGTGTCATATGCAAGTGAGTCCAATTGATAAAATCACATTTCCCTAGTGTTATTTAGGGCTGTTTTTATACATAAAATGGCAAAAGTTATAACTGGAGTAAAACGTAAAAACGAAAGTTTTTACAGCCTCGTGAAATCTGTGTTAAACACTAACTCTGAAGGGGATGTATGAGTTGCGCCTCAAGTGTTCCTGAACTGCCCCTAGAATACCCGAGTTGCAATCGTACCCAAAACCTGGCTCCAAAAAGGAAAACAAAAGCTTTACAGAGAAGTTACCTTCTAAAAGTCTGTTAGTTTAATTTCATTGACAGTTTAACATATTTGAATTTTAAATCAGCTGATTAGTACAACATTAATTGGCATAAACATATGATTTAATACAAGGTCACAAATTACTTTATTACTATCAGCTGTTTGGAATGTTATTATTTCTTAGAAAATTATTCTTTATGTAATAAAGGACCATGAAAAAACACTTTGTTTTTAGGCATGAATTTATTAGTTGAAAAAAAAATGATGGTGCTTTGAATAGTTTAAATTAAATGTAATATTTAACCGGAAACAATACCTAAAGAGGATTGTGACAACAGTTCAGAATCACCCTGTATACATGTACAAACAAAGAAATAAACAACTAACTATCAACCAATAATTGAATAAAGAGTCCAGTATTCAGATACAAAACCTCAATAAAAAACTCACAATTCAACAGCGCAACACTTGTACGAAATTCTCTTACGAAAAATTAGTCTTTTAGCAACAAAAATTTTATTTTGCGTTGTATTGATCTACGATCATTCCATTTCCTCAAGAATGTAGTACGGGGTAAACACTCGTACTTTGATTTCCTATTTGTAACGGTCGGGGCACAACGAGGATATTTTGTTATGATGAGACCGTTTCCTCAACAAACATTTTAAAAATTAAGTCTAACAATAGACACTTCCTTTTGTAATGTCACGTTTGATGTTTACGTCATACACTACCACTCATCTTTACTATACGATTATAAATACTAGGCTTATATGTATCTATAATTACGTACAACATTTGTAAATATGCAGTTGGAAACACCGAAACACTAGAATCTATATTTTCCGGTGACAACCGCGTCAAGGTGCTATGTACATTATTTACAAAGTAACCAGACGTTTCGCCCATACTGTGATGTGGCATACTCAGTGGTATCACTGAGACAATGAAACTGAAACCGGAACACTGTTCATCCATTTCGATCAGGTAAGAGTACACACTGTTTTTTTTTTTTTTTTTTAATTAATAGCCTATACTTTTATTTTAAGTTGTTTTTATACAAAACTGTATTTTAACGGTATGCTACAACGATACGGTAAACGTAGCATGCCTGTTAACAGTTGCTAGGAGACACCCTCGTGTAGCCAAGTCACTTTCCTTCACATATCACGCGTACATTGTTAAAAAATAACCTTTTTTATAAAATTGCACAGTCCTAAGGTTTGAAGGAAATGGTTGGCTCTGATTGACCAGTTTCGGGATTAATTTAATACTCTTTGACAGAATATATTGCAACACACCCTCCGTTCGAATGTAGAGCCGATTTGTGATGTATAACATCTTATAGTTTATTATCAACTGTGATCAGTCAGTGCAGTAAAACTCCGTTAATCCGGACCTCGTCAATGAATCTCTTACCGGGCTCCTTATATTCGAATAATCTGGACTGGTGTAAAAATTACGAAAATATATTATTATTTCAAGATCACTTTGTAAATTTTTGTGACCTTTTGAAAGTCGTTCTTATATTTAAATATTAGCACAGTACTGTATTCATAAATATTTAAGTATTTTTAACATAGTAAAAAACGTACCATATACTGATATTGAGATTGGTTTTATTTCGGCTAACCAGGATTTTCGTTAACCGGATGAGGTAATGTTCCGGATAGTCCAGGTTAATCGGGTTATACTGTAAAAATTGGTATCTGGATTTTGCATTTAAGCCTTTGTATTTAGCATGGTAAACGGAAAAATGAACTGTATTGTTAAAGTTTGCTGAGGTGGGATTCAATAGTTTAGTAGAACTCCTCTATTAGACTGATATAGTGTATAACGGATTTGGCTATCGTTTTGATTTAGTTTTTTTAAATTTTTTTTATGATGAACAGAATTCAGTACTACAATATTTTATTTTAAGTTTTATTTGCAGTACTTTATGACGAATGATACAAAAATTACGATGTCCTGAACATTTTAATGTAACGTCACTACTACCAAGTTTAATATTCTGGTATTAGTGACATATAGTTTATAAAAAAATTTTGTTTTTGGTTACACAAAATAATTGTTTTAGTGGTATATTTACAAGCTAAGTATTAATAATATCAACACAATTCTCTAAAACTAAATAATGACCAAAGCATAAAGAAAAAAAACTAAACATATTTTATTATCATTAATATAAGAAACATTATGATATCTCAACCAGTTATAACTAATGTCATGTTTAATTTACTTAAAACCAAACTTAGGCTTAGGTGGCCGGTGTCATAACTAGAATCTACATTTTCCGGTGACAATCGCGTCAAGGTACTATGTACAATATTTACAAGCTAACCAGACGTTTCGCCCATACTGTGATTCGGCAACCTCAGTGGTTTCTCTGAGACTTTAGCGTCTAGTTACTTTAAACCAATTTACTTTAAACCAGTTTGTTTTCTCGGTAAAACTAGAACCAATTTCTACATTTTGTACGCCACATGTTTTGTGTGTTAACTTTCTTTCTATTTCTATACAGAAGCCCCTCTGAACGAACCGTACATCCTCCGGATCAAGGTCACACCTGAGCCACCTCTGGAGGGGAAGAACGTCTCCCTCGTATGTTCTGCTTACTACGACATCGACTTCATCCTCTTCCCTAAATGGACTCTGCCTAATCCATCATTATTAAAGGTAATAAAACTTTAATAGTCAAAAAATAAAAATATTAATTTTTTTTAATTGCAGAAATATGATTAGATAGATATACTGTACTACATAGTGATTTAGAGGTATTTATCAATCGAAATCCTGACGATAGCCTAAATGATAACAGGTGTGAAAGCAACACGGCCATAGAAACAGACAGACCAAATCATTGCATGTACTGTAGAATCATGCCTGTGCTACTATATAATGGTGAGTGATTTCAAATAAGCGCTCGTATGTCTGTTCCCGCACTATCAGCTCATAATAGTATATTCAGCGTGTGCTGAAGAGAAACAGAGAGAATAATTTAGAGAGATAGAGAGAAGACCGCTGGCGCTACCTGTGAAGATACTATAGGTACTAATTTCATAGGACAAGAAAACCAGCTTTTTTGGTATAATATGGAGGTTTTTGTATATTTAACTTTGACATTTTTAAACAACCGCTATTTAAAAACTGATAATCTTAGACATTCAACCTTTTTACAGAAAACGTGTCTTTTTAAAATCAATTTTTAAACGAAAATTCGGAATTGTATGTCAAACGATTTTTTTATATAACCAATTTTTGTAAAAAATACATACAGACACAGACAGAAAACTAGTCGAGATGTGACATGTGTTTTATGATATTATTTAATTGTATTGACCTGACAAACAATCCCCTTAAATATGTGACAGTCGAAGCTGGACACCCTGTATATATTTAACGCCGAAGCGAATGAGTCCCTACGACATTTCTTGACGTAGGAAGAAGATCAGATACCTTGGTCAACTTCATTTTATAGCTTAAGTGTGAAGTATGGTGGGAACATATGAGAGGTGTAAACAATTATCTGTGCTCCAATCCACTGGCACTTATAGATCACTGCAGTGTTTTCATTGAAATTCACAAAAACCGTTTATGATTGTGTAACAATTGCATATTTTTATTGTTAATTCAAAAAACTGATTAAAAAAAATTATGAATCTTATACAAGGTAAGTAGAATAACATAAGGTAGGGATCGTGATGACTTCACTAGTGTTCGTTCCACCAGCTATAGAAATACGCGTTATTTTACGCAACAGAATAAACAAAAGTATTGCTAATAAGAAACTGTTATCACTGTAACCGGCTGCGGTAAACTATAACTAATATTTACTATCTGGAACTGGAACTCCGGAAACTGTTGTAACTTGTACTGTACTCCCTCCACTTCTAAGGCTGCCCGCATGGACACTCAGCCTCAACCTTCCACTAGCTTTTCAGTCCGCTCCTCAATTATAACCGCCTACAACTCAGTTAAGTCAGCAGTGAGTAACATCATTGGAGGAAATATTCTCGAAATCAAAGAAATTGAAAAGGCCTTCAAAGGGAGGATGAAAACCTACCTCATCAAAAATACTCCAAATATGAAGGACCCTGCTAGATTCCTAGAAAAATCCAGACACCTTGATAATAGATAATAGAAATAATCTATTAGTACTGTTTATTGGTACTAATTGATTATTTTGTCAACATATTTTTGTTAGAACCAACGTAATTTTATTTCCTACTTTTACAACATTAGAAATAATAATAACGGCCTCTATTTATAATAAATTAGCACCATTCCTAATTATATACATTCCTTAAGCTAATAATACAATCAAATATTCGTATTTCTAGGCTAACAATACTTTTCATTATATTTTAATAATTAATAACTTCATTACATAAAATCCTTGATTATATACACGTACAATAGATATTCCAACTAATAGGAATATTTGTGGCTGTAATATTGTTAGTTAATGAGGTCTGCAAACACAGCTGGTTTAATTTTCGTGGAACTACACTAGCGCTCCACAATGGGCTACAAAAATAGCAGATATTTTGAGACTGAACATTTAACATTGGATGGGAGATCTATTTGTGTATTAAATCAATGATTAAATTCTATTTAAATTAATCACACATATTAATGACTGCTGACAAAATGAGGAAAGCTGTTTTTTTAAATAAATAGTAAATACTAACTATGAAGACAGTAATGTGAGCAATCAGCTGTAAAAATATTATTATTAACATATTAGGTTATCGTAACATGTTACTGGAGAACTGTGGAAGTCGTTATCACACTGTTACTCAAACACAGTGACAGTTCCTGCTAAAAGTCAGCTGATCACACTAGTGACGTCATCATGCCCCCACCTTATGTTATTCTAGTTGGTCTTATATACCCTCTACCTATTATTTTTTTATACTAACGGTAACTTAATCACATACTCACGCTTTGACGAGGCTGGCACACGAAGAGTGCTGGTAAACTCGTATTACTGATTTATTTTAAATAGCTACACATCACATAGTTTTTTTTAAATGTTACATTTCGGCTATACAGTCTGAAGCCATTTTCAAACATTTAACAACATAAATAGTTTTTATTAAAATATAAATTATTTAATACATCATATGTTTTTAAAAATATTTAACAGATGATTTGATCGATGAAAATAGTTGAATATATACTAAATAAATTTTGATAAAAATTGTTTAGTCACTTATTAATTTTGAATGCTGAATTTTATTTAATACTTCTGATTTAATAATAGGCAGGTATATTGGGCATAAGGTGGCACTCGGTTGTGAGATGCAGCTTTCTACAGCCATACATGCTGCTTCTTTTATTGTTCTTTCTTTCCATTTACTTTCTTTATATACTATACTATAAAAAGTATAGTATATAAAGTAAGTATAAAATATACTATACTATAATGCTCAATATACCTGCCTATTATTAAATCAGAAGTATTAAATAAAATTCAAAATTAATAAGTGATTAAACAATTTTTATCAAAATTTATAGAAAATTCAACAATTTTCATTGATCAAATCATCTTTTAAATGTTTTTAAAAACTATGATCTATTAATTAATTTATATTTTATTAAAAACTATTTATGTTGTTAAATGTTTGAAAATGGCTTCAGACTGTATAGCCGAAATACAACATTAAAAAAAAAAAAAAAAAAAAAAAAAAACAACTATGTGATGTGCAGCTATTTAAAATAAATCAGTAATGAACACCATAAAAAAAAAAAAAAAATACATACCATCAAGAATTGATATTACACTATGCTGGTGTACTCCCTAGCAATTAGTAAACAACATAATCAATTCATTACTTCCCAGAGTGAGCGAGTGTCCGTAAACAAAGTTATCACCGTGACTGCGGGAGACCGACAGGGGGTGAATACCTTGTTCCTGGCTCACGCAACCCCCCAGGACCAGGGTGACTATACCTGCCGGGTCATCGACCTTCTTGGAAATACATTTCAGAAGACGTACAAGCTGTAAATATCTGGTAGCCTTAATTTAGTAAGAAGTAACAATCTCGAAAAAAAATTGAATTTACGTTTAGAATTTGTACTGTGTCCATCTTCAGGTATGCGTGTTAAACATATAAACTTAATCTATTCATTCATTAATAAAATGCTCATCTTCAATATATGGATAATGAGTGGAGAAGAATGCTGTGAGTGTAGATGAACGAGTGTGGTCAATTTTTTTAAGGTGTGCTAATATTTTTAGAAAGCCTATTTATTAACAGCTCCATTTATTATAGCAACTAGGGTTATACTGTCCGATTAAAAATTATGGATAACTGAGTTTTTACAATAACTGCACAATATCCACGGGCCGTAAAGGAATAACCTTGGTTGCCTTGGTGCCTTTTGTGACCTGTCCAAGGCATTCGACTGTGTGGACCACAACGTCCTGATTGGGAAACTGTGGTCTTATGGCATACGAGGAGTGGCACTTGATCTGATTGCTTCTTACTTGCACAATCGTCGACAAAAAGTTGTGATTGATTCAGAAGCAGAAAGTGAATTTCAAGTAATGAATTCTGGAGTGCCTCAGGGCTCAATATTGGGTCCTATACTCTTCCTCATTTATGTAATTATCTCCCTGAGGTCACTTCTAGTGGGAAGATGGTTCTCTATGCTGACGACACCTCTTTCATTGTTTCACACAAAAACAGAAATATCCTTTCAAAACAACAGGCATGTACCAATAAACAGAACAGGTATTTAATTCTATTAAATAACTGGTTCAATGCAAATGGCCTTCATTTAAATCCAAACAAGTCATATTTTATAAACTTTCAAATCAACCGGATTAACTGTACTTTAAATAATACATCCTTTCTGTCACCGAATATCAACACTGTCACATCCACGAGATTTCTTGGTCTGGAAGTGGATTCTAGCCTAACTTGGCGTCAGCATATTAATCAATTGCTCCAAAAGCTTAGCAAAGCTTTTTACGCTATTTTAACTCTCTCCACTATTGTAGATCTAAACACCCTAAAACAAGTTTATTTTGCATATGTACATTCCCTGATTACATATGGACTGTTATTTTGGGGAAGTTCTTCTGAATCATCTAAGGTTTTTGTAAAACAAAAGAAAATAATTAGACATGACAGGTTCTCTTCACAATGACTCTTGCAGGAAATATTTCCAAAATTTAGGGATTCTTCCTCTACCATCAGCTTACTTGTTCCAGTCTTTGCTTTTTGTAAAGTCAAATTGTGAGAGATTTTCTAACATGAATTACACACACTGCTATAATACTAGAAACATTTCCATTTTGCAGTATCCTATTCATCGAACAACTTTTCTCGAAAAGTCCCCTTTTTAGTCCTGTGTAAGACTATACAATCATCTACCAGTTGAGTTAAAAGGCCTGGATGATTATAAGATGTTTAAGAAGAGACTCTTTAAATATCTAATCTCAAACTGTTTTTACAGTGTCTCAGACTACCTGGATAACACGTCGGGACGGGTGGTTTACCAGTAGCGAAAACTCTTATTTGGTGTATATATTTTTAGCTGCTCATCTTTGTTACATGTTTATTGTTGTTTTATATTGTTTTATATCACTGTTGTAATTTGACAAGTCATCTGCCTAGTTATATTTTAGCGTATAAGGTGTCTTTGACATAAATACATAAATAAATAAATAAAGATCACCTCAAATATTTCCTAATCTATTTCTACGTTAACCTTTGTAAATTAACAATTATCATGCTTAAGTTTTTTAAAATCTTTGTAGGGGTACAAAGTACCAACATTTCACACACTTGGCTCGTACTGAGATATTTGAAAAAATTCGCCAAACAAAAATAACATATCACAAATACGTAAAACTTTTGTATAACGAAAATACACGTAGCGCAAGTGTTGGGAATAGAATGAGGGTCAAACTCCGTTGCTTGTCGTTAATTTGGAAGTCATGTTTCCACTGGAAGATTCATTTCCCCCGAAGGAGAGCAGATTGAAAAACAATAATTTATTTTCTAATTAAAGAAAGCAATGAAAAATATCCATGTCGACACTTGCAGGAATGTTTCAAGTGTTTTGAAACCTTAAATTCTTTTGCTAAGTATAACCAGTCGTAATACGTTTTAATAGTTCTGTACAGTTTTCTATTCTGATAATTTTAGTAACGAAATTTTATCTGTTTTAGGACCCTGGAAAAAGATACTGAAGAGAAAACGTCTGTGGGATTAAGTTCTTAATTACTTACTGATAAATAATTCAAATGAAGTTGAACTTGAAGTAAAAGCTGTACGATGGCCAACATTTAGAATAAAAAATGTTCAGATTGATAATTTAGTTGTTAAAATTTCTGTATGCCTTTAGTGTTTTTATAATTCAAAAGAGTTGGCTAGCTATCAGTAGATAGTAGATCAACAGAGGGTACTAATTAGTGAAATAATGTCTAAATGTAATTAGTTGATTGTTCCAATTTGTTATCTATATTTATAAAAGAGGATGTTTGTGTATATATATTTAATTTAATATTATTTTAATTTATTAATTTAATATTTAATTTAATAGTCATATATATATATGTTTGAAGTTTATGCGCAACCAAACCATCCAACCGATCGCCATGAAACTTTAGGATATTGTCCAGTATACTCCCGAGATGGTTTCTGTGAAGTTTGATGCAGATCCGTCCACAGGGTCCCGCCCCACGGGCTCCTAAAGATCCCATGTTATTCAAATGGAGAATCTGAATTGTTTACAAAAAACATATGACTGTGTGGTTTAATGTAGTTTCACATGCCATAAGCAGATTGAAGTTCTCACAACAACAGTACTGTATATGTTTTGATTTATTGTAGTTCTACATTTCACCTGGAGAGTGTAGCACACACTACAAAAAACCTTTACATTTATACACCAAATAAGAAGACCAAAAATATTGTTTACCTTCTTGCACTCATTTAATAAATAATGGTTTTTTTCTATACTTCTTTTTATTGCTTTATTTTGGTATGTCAATGAAAAATGGAAGGCGAGACAACGTCCGCCGGGTTCAGCTAGTTGTAATATAAAATAAATACTTATCTAAATTAAACGGCCTCTAATATTTCAGAACAGTTAATCCATCTTCACTAATTGATTCTGTTACTAAGTCTTCTATGAGCTTGGACCAAAAACCAGGCTTCTTTAAGTACAAACAGACAATGTTTATGTGCTGATTTTTTCATAAACAGAATTAGTGTTGTTCAGATTATATATAACTTACTAAACTCAGTCTAGATCAATTTAGTTTTAAAATCATAAAACATAAAAGAATATTTTTATGATTCAAATATAAACTATATTTATATAATCAAATATAAATTATAAGTCAGTATATATTTTTAAATAATTGACATTTGTTTACCGATGGAGGAAACGTGTAGATATTTTATGGTATTTGTTTTATATATCATAATTATTGTCGTCCAACCACAAGTAAAACAAGTAGATATTATTTCCAAGTTATTTATTTATAAATGTTTTTACTGTGAGAATAAAACTAATTATAAATAAAACCGTCAACATTGCTAAGAAAGGCTTACTAAGACAATACGTATTTTAATAATTTTTGTAATAAAAGAAAGGTTTGTTGTGGTTTCAAATACTTGACTTTAGTATAGATAAAAAAAAACCTAAAATGATTTTAAAAACAACGATTCGTAGGAATAAATAATTATAGTTTTATGTACGAGAAAGTGTCTACTTGTTGAAGTATATCAGTTTAAAGCTAACAGGAACAACTCTGTAAGGTAAGTTAATGCGGATAAAGGTAAGACAACCCTTAAACCCCACATCACTTACAGCCTGTACAATTCTCGCAACTAACAGTTATTAGCTGAGAAGCCCATTAATATGATCAGTTGAATAACAGTTGTTATGAAACTATCAACTAATAAGTAGTCATATTTTAATAATCTCTTTAAGCATGATAATTTAAAAAATATATTCCACTGAAAATTCCTTTTCTATATTTGTTGAATTGAGTTACGTAAACATTCAACACCATTCAAATTCTCCCATTGAATGAGGACTAACTAATCCCCGTCCCTGAAAAGAACGCAATAGGCAGTCATTAACTATGTGATCCATAGTTTGACGACTATCTAAGGGAAATCAATATTTAAAGACACAAGGACGTTGTACTTTAGATTTTGTTAGTTTTGATTTCACTTATCAATCTCTATTAATTTATTCTTTTAATACGTCGATCGTCAAGAATCGTGTGTGGTGAGTGTAGATGAACGTGGTAAATTATACTAACTAAGGCCGAAAAGTCTTTAGAATGTGCTATTTTTAATAGCCTAATGGCAAAGAAACAGTCTGTAGTTTATCAGCTGATCCCTTTCAACATTTATTATTACTATGATTGGGATTGAACTGAGGAACTGTAGTATTCAAGCTGGGCTTACGCCACCGAAATCCTTCATCACCCCCTCCGTCTTAACAAGCAGGTTATATATCGTAGCTGGCTTACATATTGAATTATACTGATTATTTAAACATGCTCATTAAACATTCTTAATGGATATAACCCATCCATGAAAACAATATACACAAATTAGTATTCGTATAGGCTTTTTACTGAGTTTTCAATGATGAAATGACTAGTTCAAACTATGCATTAGCAATCTGTGAAATATTTCTCAAAATCAATCAATTTTAAACATACAGTGGATAAAATGCAATTAGTTTTTAGGCTCCCAAATGTTATTCATTAAGCAAATTTCAATGTTTTTCAATCCATACCACCGAGTTCCGAATCCACGCCGTTTATTGGAGTTTATATGAAAGAAAATAATTCATTTCGTTACAAATAAATTTTCTTACATATTTTCCTAAAAAAGCGAACCCGTTATTTAGTATGAAAAGCGATGAGTTTTAATTTTCATAAGATTGTTGTGAAAGTCAATGAACAATAACTGTTCCAAACTAGATAATTCAATTTCAATGCAGGCTTTAACAAAGCTATTGGAACAACAACCGATCCATCAAGTGCTATCTATGTAAAACATTTCTTGCGGCTTTAACCCATTCATCAATGGTAGGATAAGCCGGCAGTCGAGCTAACAACTATCTCATAACGTAGTCAATATAATTTGCTCTTAAAACTATTAGTAAATTGGTATTGTTAGCATTTAAAAAGTGATAAGTTTGTATTTTTATTGTAACTTTATGTTCGGCAAACAACAATAAGTAATTGTAAATTAGTAGTTTTTTGTGTAAGAAGTTAAATAGGTTTGTATACGCCATCTGGAACACATGGCACTAATATGCCGTAACATCGTTAATCGTATTTTTACATTTATATGTATTTTTTATTCACTGGTCGTATCATAAAATTACCTACCTCTAACTTAGTAAAAGTATGTTCTAATGTGAACACTCTCCTAATGTATATATTTATGGACATCGCATACTTTTATGCTTTTGTATTAGGGACATATTAAGTTAGTTGTTTATAATCTCTTCAGATGAACAACTGAACATAAGTATTAGATAGTCAGAAGAGGAAAATATATGCTATACATTAGAAATTAAAACTATTGCCAACTGCACGAAAGTAGTCCGATGACGTTTTAGGCGGTGTTGCCATATCGCTTCCGATCACCGCGATATCCCGCTATTACGTGACTATGTTCACTTACTGTCTGATGTTTGTTCACCAGACTCGTATTGGGCTATTCATATAAGTTATAAATAAAAAAAAAAACTTAATTCAAACAGTGCCAGAATCATTTATTAATAAAACATACAACAAAAATACACATTGAAAAAGAATAATATGATAGTAAGTATCTTGCATCCAGTAATTTACTGCCAATGAAATATACATTTTTTACATTAACAAAATAAGGTTTTAATTATTTACTGCAACAAATGTTGAGACAACAAGTAAATTTCCACGTGAACTATCATCTGGCAATATTGTTGGACGTGGAGTGAGGAGGGGGATACAGACACGTTATCCACCAGGCAATATTCGTGCTGTCTACAATAATATAAATTATTAAACTTTACTGCACGGCAAACGTTTTACTAACATTATAGTACTTCCAGACGGAACACAAAAGTACTGTCAAGAGAGTCAGTACTTGGGATGTTAGATTAGATTGTACCCAAACTCTCCTTCATGTACTACTTCCAGACGGAACACAAAAGTACTGTCAAGAGAGTCAGAATTTGGGATGTTAGATTAGATTGTAGCCGAACTCTCCTTCATGTACTACTTCCAGACGGAACACAAAAGTACTCTCAAGAGAGTCAGTACTTGGGATGTTAGATTAGATTGTACCCGAACTCTCCTTCATGTACTAATTGCAGACGGAACACAAAAGTACTGTCAAGAGAGTCAGTATTTGGGATGTTAGATCAGATTGTAGCCGAACTCTCCTTCATGTACTACTTCCAGACGGAACACAAAAGTACTCTCAAGAGAGTCAGTACTTGGGATGTTAGATTAGATTGTACCCGAACTCTCCTTCATGTACTACTTCCAGACGGAACACAAAAGTACTCTCAAGAGAGTCAGTACTTGGGATGTTAGATTAGATTGTACCCGAACTCTCCTTCATGTACTAATTGCAGACGGAACACAAAAGTACTGTCAAGAGAGTCAGTACTTGGGATGTTAGATTATATTGTACCCGAACTCTCCTTCATGTACTACTTCCAGACGGAACACAAAATTACTCTCAAGAGAGTCAGTACTTGGGATGTTAGATTAGATTGTACCCGAACTCTCCTTCATGTACTAATTGCAGACGGAACACAAAAGTACTGTCAAGAGAGTCAGTACTTGGGATGTTAGATTAGATTGTAGCCGAACTCTCCTTCATGTACTACTTCCAGACGGAACACAAAAGTACTCTCAAGAGAGTCAGTACTTGGGATGTTAGATTAGATTGTACCCGAACTCTCCTTCATGTACTAATTGCAGACGGAACACAAAAGTACTGTCAAGAGAGTCAGTATTTGGGATGTTAGATAAGATTGTACCCGAACTCTCCTTCATGTACTACTTCCAGACGGAACACAAAATTACTGTCAAGAGAGTCAGTACTTGGGATGTTAGATTAGATTGTACCCGAACTCTCCTTCATGTACTACTTCCAGACGGAACACAAAAGTACTGTCAAGAGAGTCAGTACTTGGGATGTTAGATTAGATTGTACCCGAACTCTCCTTCATGTACTAATTGCAGACGGAACACAAAAGTACTGTCAAGAGAGTCAGTACTTGGGATGTTAGATTAGATTGTAGCCGAACTCTCCTTCATGTACTACTTCCAGACGGAACACAAAAGTACTCTCAAGAGAGTCAGTACTTGGGATGTTAGATTAGATTGTACCCGAACTCTCCTTCATGTACTAATTGCAGACGGAACACAAAAGTACTGTCAAGAGAGTCAGTACTTGGGATGTTAGATTAGATTGTAGCCGAACTCTCCTTCATGTACTACTTCCAGACGGAACACAAAAGTACTGTCAAGAGAGTCAGTACTTGGGATGTTAGATTAGATTGTACCCGAACTCTCCTTCATGTACCACTTCCAGACAGAACACAAAAGTACTGCCAAGAGAGTCAGTACTTGGGATGTTAGATTAGATTGTAGCCGAACTCTCCTTCATGTACTACTTCCAGACGGAACACAAAAGTACTGCCAAGAGAGTCAGTACTTGGGATGTTAGATTAGATTGTAGCCGAACTCTTCTTACTTAAACTAACATTGGAAATTTTTAACAAAGATTTTTAGATTTAAAAAAAGCTGACAGCAGTTAATTTTCGGTTAAGTTCAATATGCTTTCATGTTATTCTTATGACAAAAAACGTATTTTGAGGCTTTCCAATGGTCTTCAGGGTAAAAATATTGAGATCCGCTAAAATAATCGGAAAGGTTTGACAGCTCAAAAATTGAAATTGACTATGAAATAAGGCAAAGGTTGTGTTTTAAAAACTGCGATATATAAATCAGATGGCTTCCAAATAGTTATGGGAAATTATGTATTAAATAAACAATATATAATTGGGCGACGTTTTAAATATATAGATCGTTACCAGAATACAATGTCATCAGATGTTAAGAGGGAAATTCTTTTTTTTTTTTTTTTTTTTTTTTTTTTTTTTTATTGCATAGACAATTTTAACATTGAATTGTATCGCAATCGTCAAAGGAAAAAAAAAAATATGTTCATTCATTCTACAAATTCAACATTCATACATACAATTATTTTATTCAATCTTACATTCATTCTAGAAGGCAAGCCTATCCAGCACTGGTTTCTTGCCAATTATTGGTCTCCCAGTTTTGTGCCAAGAACTCGCCTACACTATACAATGTTCGACTTAACAAAAGTTGTTTAAGGCGAGTTTTGAACGCCTTTGGCGTCCTGGCAAATTTAATTTTACGGGGCAAACAGTTTAGAAAATGAACACCAGCCTGTGAAGGGAGGTGCTCATAGACCATCGTCCTATGTTGCCCAGTGCGATAGTTGTCCCTGCGTCTAGTTTCGTAACTGTGTATGTCAGTCCCTCTTGTGAGTGCACATTTTGACATACAGTACATGATTGTTTCTAGGATGTAAATGCTGGGCAGTGTCAACAATTTTAGGGTTTGAAAAGCAGTTCTGCACGACTCTCTGTTTTTCAAATTTGAAATTATTCTAACCACTTTTTTCTGCAGTCTGAATAGGCGGGAGAACTCGACATTTGCACATCCACCCCAAAGCACCACTCCATAGGATAGGTGAGGGTAGATGAGGCCATAATATGCCGTCATCAGTACCTGAATTGGGCAGCTTTTTGATAACGTCCTCAGAACATAAATGCCTGAGGACAGTTTGGAACACAGACTGTCGATATGATTGTTCCAAGTTAGACCTTTGTCGATGTGTATTCCTAGGAATTTTGTTGATTGTACTTCCTCCACCTCTGTTTCCTCCAACATAATAGCTGGGGTGAATTCGAGGTTGGATGGTCGAAGACAAAAGCTAATGAAGTGTGATTTTTTAGGGTTTGTTTTTAGATTGATGTTAGAGAAATGTTGAATGCAGCTATTTAGCTCCATAAATGTTTCAATTTCTAAATGTAATTTTGATTTTTGGCTAAAACAGAGAGTCGTATCATCAGCATACTGCACGAGTCGCCCTTGCTGAAGAGATGACGCTGTATCATTTACATATATCAGAAATAGTAAGGGGCTGAGTATAGATCCCTGGGGGACACCAAAGCTCAGTTGATTGATTTTTGAAAATTTGTTTGAAATTTGGACAGTCTGGTTTCTACAGTCTAAATACGACTTCATCCACGAAAGTGGCACTCCTCGCACACCATAGAATTCCAACCTGTGGAGCAACATACTGTGATCAACGCAGTCGAACGCCTTAGAAAGATCGAGAAAAACGCTTAGAGTGGCTTTGCGCTTTTCCAAGCTCTCCACAACCATATCAACTAGACGTACTACTGCATCTATTGTTGATTTCCCCTTCCTGAAACCAAACTGGTCATTCGAGAGAAGGTTGTGTTTTTCCAGAAATTGTAGCATTCGGGTTAGAAAGGCTTTTTCAAATACTTTACTCAAGACGGGAAGAATTGAGATTGGTCTGAAATTATTGATGGAGTTGGGGTCGCCTTTTTTGTAAATCGGTATTACTTTTGTTATTTTGAGGGAGGAAGGAAATATGCCTGTCTGAAATGATAAATTTATCAGGTGAGTTAAGGGGCTCAACAGATGCTCAGAGCACCGCTTTATGAGCCAAGTTGACATGTAATTTATGTCATTTGATTTTTTGGAGGGGAGCTGATTTATTATTTGTGCTAGTTCCTCTTCCACAACCGGAGCCAATGCCATTGAGGAGATTGGACTTTGACCACGGATGGGATGTTGGTTATCTCGGTGTGAATGGAACCCAGATCGTGCAACAGAACTGAAAAAATTGTTGAACGCATCAGCTACTTTCGTAGCGTCAGTAATTTGTTCTCCTTCTATTTTTAGTTTAATGGAACCAGCCTTTTGTTGATTTTTGTGAGAATTTACTATTTTCCAGGCTGTTTTTGAAAAATTTTGGGTTTCTAGAAGTTGTTTAGATATATCATACGCTTTAGCTGCTTTAATGACTTTTCTGTAGATTTTTTTGTAATTTTTAAAAAACTGTTTGAAATGTGGACTGTTCGAAGACTTTGCTATTTCACAGAAAAATTTTAATCTTTCCCTTGAAATCAGGATACCTTTAGTAATCCATAAACAGGGTTTACTTTTATCTTTGACTTTGATTTCTTTTACTGGGCAGGACAAGCCCAAATAAAAGTTCAATGTTTTTTCAAATTCTTGAAATTGTTTTTCCAAGGTATCTGTGGAGTTCAATTCCATATAATTCAATTCCAATATAACGTTGCAGGTAGATAAAACGTAGGTAATAAATTTCTACACCAGACACATTAAATCAAGCCCAGTAATGGCATAGCAGATTCAGCAATAATTTCGCACAGCAGAAATGCTTTTAACAAGCCATTTTCAGAAATGCTTCTCATTTGCCAACATTAATTCTGCTAGTTGACTGGTTATTTCACTAAACAAATATAAAAAAATGTAAATGTATAGTTCACACGTCACTGTAAAAATTCGTGTTCATTTTATATTTTATTTATTTTATTTTTGTTGTTTCATTGAGTGTATAAACAAGAAGAATATAAGTCACTCTGTACCATGTGCCGTGGCACAGTTTTATCGTCTCTGGGATAGCCCCGCCTTCCTATATGTTTATTTTTATTTGTGTCGATGTGTGTATGTTTCGTTCCGTTCTTCCCTGTCAGTTCTGTCTTCGTTCCCTTTCTTCTTATTAGCCGTTTTTTCTTCTCGACCGTCGATATTAAAAGGTTATGTCTGGCTAAAGAAATAATTGGTCTTCAGCTCCATGGTCCGGAAGGGGAGATTGAGTTATAGTTGGTCTGGGGGGAATAACCAATATGGGAAATAATTGTTCTTCAGCTCCAAGGTCCGGAAGGGGAGATTGAGTTATAGTTGGTCTGGGGGAATAACCAATATGGGAAATAATTGTTCTTCAGCTCCAAGGTCCGGAAGGGGAGATTGAGTTATAGTTGGTCTGGGGGGAATAACCAATATGGGAAATAATTGTTCTTCAGCTCCAAGGTCCGGAACGGGAGATTGAGTTATAGTTGGTCTGGGGGAAATAACCAATATGGGAAATAATTGGTCTTCAGCTCCAAAATCCGGAAGGGGAGATTGAGTTATAGTTGGTCTGGGGGGAATAACCAATATGGGAAATAATTGGTCTTCAGCTCCAAGGTCCGGAACGGGAGATTGAGTTGTAGTTGGTCTGGGGGAAATAACCAATATGGGAAATTATTGGTCTTCAGCTCCAAGGTCCGGAAGGGGAGATTTAGTTATAGTTGGTCTGGGGGGAATAACCAATATGGGAAATAATTGGTCTTCAGCTCCAAGGTCCGGAAGGGGAGATTGAGTTGTAGTTGGTCTGGGGGAAATAACCAATATGGGAAATTATTGGTCCTCAGCTCCAAGGTCCGGAAGGGGAGATTGAGTTATAGTTGGTCTGGGGGGAATAACCAATATGGGAAATAATTGGTCTTTGTATTTAACATATACGAGTATTAAACCATTGCTTGTATAGATTTTTTTTACAATAATAAAAAATCCAGGCTATGTATTTTATACGATAAAAAGCGCTGTTTTTGTTCCTTTTAAGAAATTATATCGATTAAACATACAGTAAGAGAACAGAGAGTGGCAACGGTCGAAACCTTG
>JAQJVL010007678.1:0-22845 GCA_035578905.1 Stictocephala bisonia
AGAAAAGTATGGTATACCAGTTGAAACGATGTTATATAACCATTGATTATATAAACCTACAATAGATAGAACCATCTAATAGGTATATTTGTGGCAGTAATTGGTTAGTTTGTGTGGCCTGCAACCACAGCTGGTTTAAACTCCATTAAATTTACAACAGCTGATATTTTGGGACTCGAAATTTAACATTGGATGGGAAATCTACTTGTGTATAAAATCAATGATATAACACTGTTGCATATGCATCAAAAACAAGTTAAAAAGCTTACTACAATTGAAAACATTAATCCTTTAAAACTTTGCAAAAAAGAAAAAATAGTTCAAATAAAATGTAACTATTGATAAAAATAAAAATAATAGAAAAAATGATTAAGAGTTGTCTTGTGCTGACAGGATAGTATCTTTTAAATTTATTTTTCAATAATATTTCGTACCGTTTTTTTAATGCAATGTTTTGCATTATTAATAACATGTCTAAACAAAGAAACTCTAATATACTTACGGTAACTCACTATAAAAACCTTTTAATTATTATACACTATAAAACTAGAAGAATAATCAATTAATTCATAATGTGATATTAATTGTAAACAGAATGGAATGTTGCCATGAGGTGTTTTTATCTGGCAGGAAGTAATAAGAAGGGTCAGGATAAACAAGTCTGGGGCTCAGGCTGGATGGAGGATCTTCCTCTTTACTGCCTTTGGAATTCTAATGTTATCTGTTCTTTCAAGTGCTGATAGTACTGGTAAGGAAATAGGACTGTGGGCAGATATTTTCTGACAAAGTTATTTTGTTTATCTTGGCCTGACAAAGTTATTTTGTTTATCTTTTGGTCAGAAATTGTCATTTCATTGTTCTAATTATCAGCACTTTTCACTCCTGAACCATTCCTAATATGAAAGCTATCTCCCCCTTTGGTTTTCTGGAATCAGAACCGGTTCTTTTATCAATAATGATAGAACTGGCCAGATTACTGGGGAGGGGAGGCCGGGCCGGACTGGCACAGGGCCGGATTATAGAGGGACTACTAAAATGGAAAGCACCAGAAAATTAATTTACTCTTAGCATTGACTTTATTTGTAGAACATTTTATGGGTTTTTTTCAGAATTTAGTGAACAAAATGAAATAAATATAATTTTTTTATAGTTAGGCTAAACTAAAATTGTACTAATTTTTAAATGCTAGAGTTAAGGTACACTCTTGGCCAATCATCTACTTGCTCAATGGTTTAAGGTTTTAAAAGATATTTAATTCTTTCTTTATACCAAGCCAAAGAATCATGATATCATAAAAATAATTTATGTTATATTTCATTTTCTCTTTTAATTTTTATAAGTGGTTAAGTTTTGTTCATCTTCCATTAATTGTTTATTAATAACAATGTTTGACATAGGTGATCAATATGGATGGAAGTGATCGTCGTGAAGTTATAAGTGATAATGTGCCTCATGTATTTGGCCTATCATTGCTCGGAGACTTCCTATATTGGACAGATTGGCAACGTCGCAGTATTGACAGAGCTGACAAAGTAACTGGCAACCGGCGAGAACTCATTGTGGATCAGCTGCCTAATGTGATGGGGATCAAGGCGGTGGGTATGGGTCAACCAAGGGGCTGGAACCCTTGCAGTGAGAACAATGGCGGCTGCTCCCACCTCTGCCTCAATCGGCCTGGCAACAATTCAGTCTGCGCTTGTCAGATTGGTACGCCTGTTTAAACTCCTTTTAAATTTTAAGGAAACTCTAATTACATTAACTCTACAAACGTACATAGTCAATTAAATTTTCTAAAATAATTTTTTTTAAATAAATCAATTCAAATGTAGCAATCTTAGTAGTTCATTTCACCCAGGAGATATGTAAATTATCTAAAGGAAGAACATGTAATAAATAAAAAATTAAACCTCCATAGTACACATTTTATTTATATTTATGTATATATATTAGTTGAAAATATTGCATAATAAAACTAAGTGCTAAAATGATTTGTGTTTCTTTAAAGCATTGTTTTATTGCCATCAGACATTGTATCTATTGGTGTCTACTCTCCCAACCATTAGTAATGTGTTTTAGTTGGGCAGGTGAAGGTTTGGAGTACTTCACCCAATATCTATTAAAAGATCTTTTTATGGAATTGTATGAAGAATTTTAATTTTAAATAACTTGATTGACTCCCTACTTATATTTCCATTATGAGATTATTTAAAAAATCTAATTTTGTTATTTTGTGTTATCATAATGTGGCTTTAGTACACAAAAGATAAACAATAAATTCAAGGCCCATATAAAACCTTAGAAAAACTATTAACAGGCGGACATGTTTAGAATGAACATTCTGTAATAATGCGCCTTGTAAGAATATTAAGGAGATATTTTGAGGTTACAACATTTATGGCCTTCCCTCAATACTTCTTGGACCTATAGAGAAATTTAATCTTTGCATTGCTGAACTTATTTTGTATTTTTACAAAATTTGATTCAGAAGAGGAAATAAAAAAGATTCTTGGTTTGTATTGCTTGGTTCAATATTTAACGTCACTATTGTCAGTAAATTATTTAATACCTGCCTTTTGATTAAAACTAGTAATTTATTATAAGTAGATAGCAAACAATAATATTTAGACTCATACGTTTTATTAGAAATTGGTATCTATTGTGACAGGTTTTGAGCTGCTACCGACGGCCATACATGTGTGGTTCCTGAAGCATTCCTTCTGTTTGCCAGAAGGGAGAATATTGGAAGAATAAGTATTGAAAATGCTGACAATGATGCCATCATTCCTGTCACTGGAGTCAAAGATGCAAGGTATTTAAAAATATAGTTACAATAAGTAAGTCAACCGGTTAGGGTGTCTAATATAGTGATAAACACATTATGTTGAATATAACAAAGAAATTTATTCCAAAGAAGTTAGAAATCCATGCTATACAGAAAAGGAAAAAAAATCAATTAGTTAATCAAACAAGTTAAACAGTAAAATTTAATAGTACTGATGATTTGAATAAATTATTTAAATGTTATAGAAGTTAACTAATAAAGCAGAATAAACCTAAACTATTGAACACAATAATTTATTTTACGAACAGTTTGGTTTTCAGGAGATACATAGCATGTCTTTAACATTATTTCACTATAATTGACTTGGTTGCAGCCTTAGATTAGTCACACGTTAGTAATGGTATGTTCTGTGACTTTTAATTGTGTTAACCATTATCCAAAAAATTTTTGATCGCAGTTGATTCTCCTGCCAGAGACAATTATTTACGAGATTGGGTCAGTAAATAATTGTAGTTACGTTTAAATACAAATGTACTACCTTTGGTGTGCCACATAGCACAGTCTTAGATCTATTTTTTATTTGCATAAATTGCCTTCCATTAAAACTATTGTATGTTACCTTCTACTACTCTGTATCTGTATTATTGTCTAATCTGTCGAACAATTTGAGGGTAAAATAATATGTACAAACAATATACAATGTCAACTTTGAATTAAATAAATTAGCTTCTTTGTTTATAAGATGTTACTAACTAGACATAAGGCACAACATCCTTTACCAAATGTTTAAACGACAGCTTGTAGTGATACAATATTTTATATCACTTTAGACTTTTGGTTTATCACAGTCGACTGCCACTCCCCGCTAGTAGGAAGACTGCTGTCATAGCTCAATTGATTAAACAGTAGTTTTTTGTCATATTTGAAAATACATAGAAAAGTTCTGATTACGATTCTATAAAAATGTTCTCCCCGCAAGACTAGAATTAAAATTTCCAGAGAAATTTACCTGATTATCCATTCAAGGAACCATAAAGGTTGGTAGGCCTGGCTCTACCTGTAAACACGGTCGATGTCGTGCTCCTAAGTTTTATTATTGATTAAAGTAGTTTATTTGTGTTTTTAACGTATTCAATAGTGTAGTGACCCTCAGTTATTAACTAATAATATTCCACATCTTTAATGTTGGCGAATTTCATTTTATTACGTAAGTACTGCAGATAATTTAGACACAGTTAGTTTCAAGGTTAGACTTGAATATCTGCAGTACTCCCTCGTTGTTATACTCAGTTAGCGCCACAACTATTGATTGACAATACTGACTCCAATTCTTATCAGTTGACGTAGAGAAACCGATATCGCCTCTGCTCAGAACTCAGAAGATAATCAGTTCGAATCCGCCTTACGGCATTTGTCTTTTTTGCCCATGTAATTCATTTAAATGTAAATAATAATTATAATTTTAATAATATAAATACAAATTATTTAGTTTTAAATTGTTTAATATTTCTAAGTGAAATATTCTCATATAATCAATAATGTCTTTTGTTTTGGAAAATGTGAAGAATGGTAAAGATATAATTTTGTATAACAGTAATAAATACCGTGAATCATACTCAGTAAAAAATGGTGACATAGTCTGGAGATGCCTTGGGAAAACGTGTAAAGCATCCATAAGAACAGATCAAGGAAAAAAAGCTATTTATATTGCTAACCAATTACATAGTGGGCCGCATCCTGTTACAATGAGAGCCCTCACACCACCTTCAACACACATCAATAGGCGCTTGGATGTAGTAACTCCTGAAAGTGGGAAAACTCATACACCTACTGGTTCCCAATGCCTAAGTACATCACAGAATGATTGCTCATCACCTGTGGTACTCACACCCGAGACTATACCATCATTGGAAACTCAGACACCGTCACTGACAGAGCTATTGTCACCATACATTACATTAACCCCTTCCACGCCAACATTCTCGAAATTTGAGGAAGAAAACTCATATCTAAGACAGAAAGTAGCTGAGCTAGAATACATAAAAAAAGCATTAACCGATAAGATAATAACATTAGAAAAGCAATTAATCGAGCTAAATACCAATATAGGCCCGGAAAAATGTACAACTTCATCACAAACAGAAGAAATAAGCTTAAACAAAATTGTAATAAATGAACACACAACAAACATTAATTTAAAAAAAGACCAAGTGAAGAATAAAACATCAAATAACACATCTCAAAATGGAAAATTCGACTTTAGTACACTCAAAGGCATCCGTATAATAGAAGCTGATATGGGTGACGTCATCCAAGACTTAAAAAACAACACATCCATAGCATTTGCTCATGCAATTTCCGGTGATTTCCACCATCACAGACAAATGACTGCTGGTGTAGCTACAAAGTTTAGGGATGGGTTTGGTAAACCTAAAGCTAAAGATTGCCTAACTAAATCATTAGCATACCAACAAATAGACGGTGGTGCGGCTGTATATAGTTTGATAACCAAAGCGGAATATAATGGAAAACCATCTAAAGAAGAGTACAATTTAGCCTTCGAAGATTTTACACAAGAATTTAAAAAGAAAGGGTTAAGGACTTTAGTATGTTCGCCAATGGGTTGCGTTCGAGATCATGTTGAACTCGAACAATTTGCTGTAAATATCAATCAATTTCACAAAATAACAGGTGCCACAGTTGTCGTTGTCACCAATGATCAGAGAGCGAGAAGAACCCTTCGACAAGGACTATCTCACAACGAGTTCGTAAGACAATTAAAAGATGAAATAAAAAATACTCGCGATGACGCAACAATATGGTATCAGCTCCCAGATGAAGACATACAACTATACATGAACCAAATAAAGGTCCCAGCAAACACTCTTGTATTGGAGCCCTCAGTGAGCCACCTTCTTAAGAGGAATGATAAGGTTGAAGAAATGAAACAGTTACTTAAAGACCTTTTATTTGACACCTACGACTATGTACTGGCGCCGGTGAATGACCGCAGTGACGACAGCCAGGAGGGCGGCGCACACTGGTCATTGCTGATATACACCAAGGACAAGGATACATACTACCACCTAGACAGCCTTGAACCCTTAAACAACAACCATGCGGAGCAGTTGGCAGCTCGACTTAGCGGAGACCCCTGTGTCAGTGTGGTGCGACTTAAATGTTGCCATCAGAAATCAAATGTTGAGTGTGGTGCTTACATGATAAATTTTATAGATATAGTTTGCTCTCTAATTAGAAATAAATTACCAATCCACGATGACCGCTGTTTCATGCAAGCTTTTTCAATCAACAAAATTTACAATACAATTGATTTGATTAAGAAAAACAACAAAGTAGAAAACAAAGTAGTATCAAAAAAAGTTATTCTATTAACAGATAGCCATGGCCGTGATCTACGTCACTCGTTACAGGAAAAGCTGGGCTGTAAAAATTTAGTTACTAGTGTTGTGAAGCCTAATGCTACTTTAGAGATAGTGACGAGTGGCTTAGAATACGAGGCTTCCAAACTAGGTAGCAACGATCATTTAGTGATATTGGGAGGTACAAATAATATAAGTAATACAAATAAATTTGAGGTACAACATTGTGTAAGAGAAATAGCAAGCAAAACAAAACACACTAATGTAATACTTTGTACCATCCCTCTTAGATACGACAGACCCGACTTAAACAATAAAATTAGACAGATTAATATAAATCTTATAATAGAATCTTTAAAATATGACCACATAAAACTAGTATCATTATCTAATATGCATGTAAACAAGTATACTTATAAAGGTATTCACCTAAACAAATGGGGAAAGGATAAGCTGTGTCATTTAATTGTTAATAAAGTAAAGGCACCGTTTTTAAACGAACAATAAATGACAAAGAAAGATTATCTGCTAGCATGAAAAATCACAATTTAATTCAGTTAAATAATGAAGAAAATAAACACAAAAAAACTAATATTATAAAAATATTTCATCTTAATATTCAATATATCAGGGATAAAATTGATTTACTTCATATATTTTTGCAGAATGAACAACCTGATATTGTTGTAATAAGCGAACACGGCCTAAAGAAGGCTGAGTTATATAGTATTAACTTTCATGAATACGAAGTAATTTGTGATTTTTCTAGGCTTAACCATAAAGGTAGTGGAGGTGTATTTGTTCTTGCAAAGGGTAACTTATTTTTGAATAAATTGAATGTAAATTGCTTCTGTCAGGAAATGATATTAGAAACAGCAGGAGTTGAAATATGCAATAAAGAGGGAAACAATTTAATTTTAATTGGTGTATATAGACCACCATGCTATTTGAATGTCAATTCTTTTTTTGAGAATATGTATAATCTTTTATCAAAACATATTTCTAATAAAAATAAATATTGTTTAATTATTGGTGATTTGAACATAGATTGGTTAAAAGATAGCTGTGTTACAAAAAGATTGAAAGATTTAATGAATGAATTTAATGTAATCCAATATGTTGACTCACCTACAAGAGTTACAAGCTCCTCATCCACGTTGATTGATCATGTAATTTCAAATGTTGATAAAGAGATGCTGCAGGTTGAAGTAATTGGTACGGGATTATCAGATCATTTTGGGCAAATAATAACTTTCAGATTAAACAATCGCACTCTCAACACACGTAATAGCAACCAAAACAGTTTCACTCTACGTAATACTTGCAAAAATAATCTAAACTCTTTAAATAGTATATTATCTAAGGAAACATGGAATATACATCAAGGGAGCTTACATTCCGAAAAACAATTTGAAAGATTTTTAAATATCTTCAACTATAATTTGTCACTAACTTGTCCGTTAAAAAAGGGGAGAATAAGGAATAAAACTAATATAAAATCTTGGGTAACAATAGGCATCCGCGTCTCATCACAGAAGCTCAAAGAATTAGACATGCAAAAAAGACAAAATAAATCTACAGAATTCATAAATTATTATAAAACATATAAAAGAATATATAGAAAGATCATAAAAGTAGCTAAGGCACGATACTTATACAAACGACTGAGTACGAGTAACAACCTGTCAAAAGATGCGTGGAGGTTAATAGACACAGACAGGAAAAGCAAAACGGTTCAGTTCCCTTCTGACATGCCAAGCCCAGAGTGTTTCAACAATTACTTTGCAAATCTAGGTAAAGAAAAACAAGCACTGATAACAGAACCCAAGCTACAAACAATGAATGATGTACATAGTCCAAATACATTCAGTTTAAACCCGACAGATCCAGTAGAAATTTATAACATTATTATGAATTTAAAAAATAATAACTCGGCCGGATACGATGGCATAACTCACAGGGTTATTCGCCATTGTGCAAGCAACATTTGTAAACCTCTTTCAGATTTAATTAATTTATCATTTTCTGAAGGCTTATTTCCACAGGAACTGAAGCAGACAATAATCCGTCCAATATTTAAAAGTGGAAAGAGTGATTCCCCGGAAAATTGGCGACCAATTGCAAACGTTTCGACATTTTCAAAGATTTATGAACATGTTTTTGCGCGTAGATTGTTAAATTTTTTGTCTGAACATAACTTAATATGTAAAGAACAATTCGGATTTGTACAGGGGAAAAATACAACAGATGCCATGGTTAATTTTATTTCTAAAGCTATTATAGCCTTGGATAAGAAATGTAAAGCTGTAGGTGTTTTTTTAGATTTGCAGAAGGCATTTGATTGTCTCGATCATGAAATACTCTTCGATAGACTTTACAATCTGGGGATACGTGGAATACCCTTAGACTGGATCAAATCATTTTTAATGTCAAGGACTCAAAGTGTTCAATTAAAAGACGCGCGTTCAAGTGATATAGAAATCAATTTCGGTATTCCTCAAGGCACTGTCCTAGGTCCCATTATATTCGTCTTATATACAAACAGTATAACAAAATCAGTGAATAATTTAAATGTAACAATGTATGCTGATGATGTGGCTATACTCATCAAAAACAACACTCTCGCCGATTTAGAAATAGATAGTCATCTTCAACTCACTAATTTATTCCAATACCTAAATATTAATAATTTACACGTAAATGCAGCTAAAACCAGTTGCATACATTTTAAAAACTATAGAATTATTGATACCAATCCGTTGATTATTATGAATGAATTTGAGCTTCCATTCCAAACTGAAACGAAATACCTTGGCCTAACGTTTGACCAACACTTTACGTGGACCTCACACATAGACAGTATTTGTTCAAAATTATCGTCACAATTATTTTTGCTAAATAGATTTTCTAATTATGGTAATTTTTTCATTATGAAACTAATTTATATGGCACTAATAGAATCAAGATTGAGATATGGAATTATTCTCTGGGGCTCTGCGTCCCATACTGCATTAATACGAGTGTTCCGTTTGCAAAAAAGGGCAATCCGCGTAATGGCTGGTGTAAATAGAAGAACTTCTTGTAAAGAAATCTTTAAATCATTTAAAATATTAACTTTATCATCTCTGTACATATATGAAATGATCATATTTTACAAATTTAAAATTTCAAAATTTCAGACCGGTTCAAATATACATAACTATAGTACAAGATTTTGTAATCAACACAGGCAGTCATCTCATAGATTGGAGTTGACAGCTTCACTTCCCCAGAATATAGGCCCTAAGTTGTTTAATAGACTGCCTAACCATATAAAACAGCAAATATGCGAAAAGCAATTTAAATCTTCCCTGCAGCACTTCTTGTTAAGTGGAGCTTTCTACACTGTTGAGGAATTTCTAATGGAACAATAGGTTTTATTAATGACAAATATGTAAACAAATATTATTAATTAATAGAAATTTAATTTAAGCTATAACAACCTAACTTTAATTGTTATATCATTTTTATACATGACCATTGTAATACAATTGTATAATTGTCCACTACAAAATAAATATATTTTGATTTTTGATTTTGATAAAAACTTTAATTTTATATTTATAACGAACATTTTTCAGATATGGATTTGTACTTGTTTTCTTTTAATATTTTCTTGTTTATTGTGTAATCAACTACAGTTAATAATGGATAAGGATATATTTGGTAGAATGTTGATGGTTTTTGTTAAAATATATATTTTATAATATTTATATATATTACAGTAGCATTTTTGTACAGTAAATTGTTTTGTGCAATTAGGTATATTCTATTCTAGTCATTCATAATACACCTATGATAATTAAAATTTCCATTTTTTTTGTTCACGGTTTTTAAGTACCATTTATTTAGCTATTTACCAAGGAACGTATTGCTTAACCTCAATCTTTTTCTTCATCATTTGGAGAGAAAGTTTTCTTTGCTCACAAAAATATTGATTTGGTATTTGTAATTGTTGTAAACTGGTAAATTAGAGGATGTGTTGAAACCTTTTTTCTGCATTAAGATCATTTATATCACTTATCTTTTTTTAGGAAACCCCAAAAAACGTTCTGTTTATTATAACTGCCTAAGATGCATATGTAGCTTGAAAGTTACAAATATTTCCACTTCATTACAATTTCAAAATGTTTTAATCATTTGTGAAATAGTGTTTTTAGATTGATACTATTAAGACAACAGGTTTGAATTTTATATTTTATGTGAACTGGTTTTTATGAAAAGGAATACGTTTATACTAGTGTGTTAAATAAACAGTCAGCTTGAAGTTGAAAATGTATTGAACTGTTTCAGTGCCCTTGACTTTGACATGACAGACAGTAGAATATATTGGACTGATGTGAAAGTGAAGTCCATCACTAGAGCCTTTATCAACGGATCACAAGTGGAACGTATTGTGGAGTTTGGTCTTGACTCCCCTGAAGGTAAGCTTGGTAACGTAGCGTATGTTTAATACTTCTCACGGTAATTGCTCCTATGGAGTTGCCGAAAAATTCCTAAATGTACCATTAAAGACAATCTACTAAAGATTTGTGTAAGGCTATTTCTATTTCTTATCTTTAGACTTATGAAGTAATCTGAAATAAATAATATTAAAATATTTTATTTTAAACTTGGCAGATTCGCTATGGGGTGGTTCTCTATGATTGCTTACCCTTTCCTCTATGGTTCTATCTAAACCATCACATCAGTATAAATGCTAAGCCTGCGACCATTCTCCTAGATAACAAAATTTTAAAGTCCAGAAAATTGTACAAGTATACTTTAGGAGAATGCAAAGTATTGCAATCATGCCAGAGTTAGTAGAAATAACATTAAACAGTTCACAATGAAAAACAAAGCTTTGTGTTGATTTATGTTTTTTGTATCAGCTGTTTGAAATAAATTATTAAATTAATACTAATGTTACTCTTACGAAAAAAGGAAATCTTGAGGAGCTCTTTCTACCCCTTAGGAGTGAATTCCAAGAAATCCTTTCTTAGTGGGTCTCTGATACAAAAGCTAACTTCCCCACAAATCTGTTCAGTGGTTCTGGAGATTTTGTGATGAATGAATAACATCACAATTAATCGTTTTTGGATTGTATGTATTAACCCATTCACCTACCTCCATTTTAAGAGTGAAGTTGGACCAGAAATTCCAGCAAAAAACAAGTGTAAAATCTACAAATATAGACTAATCAACATAATTTTTTCACCATTTTGTTCCTAATAAAGTGGGTTTTTAATACTATTTTTGTTTTACAAAAAAAAAATTTAAATAATAACTGTTAAAATACAGTAGAGTCTCGATAATCCAAAATAATTGGGACTGAACCCATTTCGGATTACCGAATTTTTCTGATAAAACTGATTTTCCTAAAACACTCTTTTAATGAAAAATAACATAACTAATATGCCCAACATGAAGTATAGTACTTTAGTAATGAACGCAATAAGAGCCTATGATAATACGAATGAGATAATGAACCCTCTAATACAAGAATACGTTTATCTGAAACTTAGTTTTTCATGACAAAAAAGTTGGAGTCACTAGCTGAAATTGAACCCGGGGCCAGCGCTACTTGATGTCGTTGTATTCACCACTAGTTCACGTAATCAGCTAACGGAAGTCGTATGTGTATTTTTGGCCGTTCTCAGTTCTGTGTATCTGTTCGCGCCATTCAGAGACAGACGGTCGGCTGACGAGACGTAGCAGTTGCTCATATGCCACCTAAATAGACTTGCTATACACCTTTGTAACGACACTTTTCTGTGTAATATCTGTGGAAGTCTATGTAAAAAATATTGTGGCTATAGATAATATTTTGTTTTCTATTAATAAAAACGTATATACGACAAGTTATTTTAAATATAATAAACATTGTCTGACTACGAGTATACTCGTAGTTGTATGAATGGGTCTCTGATAATCACTATGAGTATACTCGTAGTTGTAGGCGAATGGGTTAAGATTATTGAAGTCTTATTGTAATTTATGTTATTATATAAAGTATCTTAAATTGTTACTGGATGTAAAATATGCAGTAATAATAACAAATACTACAGTAATATGAAAATTGTAAACAAGAAAAAGGGAAGACATGTCATCTAAAATAAAGCTGTATAACATAGCAATAAGTCCAACCCAATCAGCTTCCCCCATTGTGTAATTCATAATGAATCAAAATTTAAAAACAATTCTTATAAAGTCTGTTGCATGAGTTTGTTTATAATATTTTCTGTATTTTTTTTTGTTTTGTTTTGTTTTTTTTTTTTTTTTTTTTTTTTTTTTTTTTTTTTTTTTTTGTAATTTCCTAATTGTATGATAGTATAGTAGGAGAGATAGGACATCAGCAAACTTACCTAAGAAGACAAGTCCCATTACACCTTGCAGTAAAGAACAAATAAAGAAAAGTCACCTGACGCTACAAATTTTCAGTGCCACTGGCACTGTCCTCAGGAGAATTGACTCCCTCTTTACTTACCGGAGGAAAGTGCAGTGGCACTGAAAATATTTGGTGTTATGTGACTCCTCTTTTACTTGTTCTCTACTGCAAAGTGTTAGTAGTAGTAGTAAGGACTAATCTTCTTAAATAAGTTTACTAATGCCCTATCTTTCTTAGTATTCTGATTCCTGGCCTAATTCCCTTTATCCTAACCTAAGATAATTGTATGCCAACTGTTAGATTAATATAACAGACAAAATTACAATAAAACAATAGGAGGAAAACTATCTAAACCATGTCCTTGGATGCACCAAATTCACTCAATGTCCTCAGATAGTGGTCTTTCCATGTATGTGTCTGCACATTTGAATCAGTTCATCTGTTATATGTAATGGGTTCTTTGTTGGTATAATAGATATGGTTTTTCCTCTTTTATCTCTTATTTCAATATTGAAATTTAGCCGATGACTCCTAAGACTCAGTCAAGATAGGTAACTATCATTGTGTCTTAGTATTTTGATCTTATAGATGTATACCTTTTATTTGAGTTCACCACGCTAATTTATTTCTGTCTAAAATAGTTAATTTTTTCTTTTTTTTTTCCGTACTATTGAGTTTTATAGGATGGCAAGATAGGTTATTTCATGAAATTTTCTCATTTATAACATTGTAGCTATATTTACAAAGAGTAATAATTTTGATGTTTAATTTTATGTTTAGCTATGATTATTTTTGAAAGAAACTTTGACCATATTTCGAAGGCGCAATGATTACTGGGTTTGCTGACTGTGACTGATACCTGTTCCCTGCGCTCTTCATGCCTAGGTTACAGAATCCTTACCACTGGCAGGCCAGGATATTTGAGGAAAATACTAAAAAACAGGTCTCAGATTTGATCTCACAATACTAGACAGGATCAAGTTTTGAAGATCCCTCGCATTCGCTGTGAATTTCAAAGAAAACAATTTGTGTACTCTGCTCCCAAATTATTTAATGAGCTGTCCTCAAGCGTAACGTAACAGGCCAGGATGTACCTGAAACTTCATATAACAAAAATGTATATAAGTATTTAATGTATAATACAATCTGATACATCCATATATAACTGTACTGAATAACTTATTTATTTTTTTAAATAATTGTAATAAGACTTGAGTTGTTTTGTAAACCAGCATTGTTTGTTGAAAACCGCTCCAAAATAAAGACCTTATTTAATTATTTTTCTTGACAAAAGTATGTACTCTGTAAAAATTAAGTATTTTTAATTTGATCATGTTAAAGTCTTTCAGTATATTTGTTAATGACCTTGTAGAGAAAGCTGATATGAAAAAAGGAACAAACCACTCCCCTCATTAAAGCTCTTATTGGTCCAAAGACTAGTCCTATACCTTGTCAGACCATTTCTCCTGATTGTTTTAAGTATGTTTTACAATGAGTTTATTTTCATGTTATTTTATTATTTTATCATTATTTTATTGTCCTTACTGCATACTTTTCAAATAATATGCGAATGCATAAGATTGAAGAAATAGTTATTATATTTTTAGGTTAAGTTAAAGGGTACTAGGCCAGGAATTAGTATATTGAAGAGATAGGACATCAGCAAACTTACCTTAGAAGACAAGTTCACTAACACCAGAGTAGTCGTAACATACACAAAATAATTACACAATCATATGAATTTTCGGTACCACTGGCACTTTCTTCTAGTGAGTAGAGAGGAAGAAAGGCACTCTATACTCACCTCAAGAAAGTGCCAGTGGTACTGAAAATTTGTGTGATTATGTGATTCTTTTGTGTATGTTACTACTACTCTGGTGTTAGTGAACTTGTCTTCTAAGGAAGGTAAGTTTGCTGATGTCCTATCTCTCCAATATACTCATCATATTTTTAGGATTTATTTTAGAAGTTGCTAATTTTATGATAATTAGCAGTTTTTTATATGGTAAACAGGCCTTGCAGTTGACTGGGTGGCACAGAATATCTACTGGGCAGACACAGGAAGTAAGCGCATCGAGGTAGCAAGGCTAGATGGCTCTGGCAGAAAAGTGCTTTTGTGGAAAAATGTTGAAGAGCCGAGGAGTATAGCTTTGGATCCTAGCCAATGGTATGTTTATTAATGATTTATATTAGAGAATATTAGGTTTCAGTCATCTTTAATGTGAGTAATATTCTTTTAAAGTGACTAATATGAAAGTCTGTATGTAAAACCTCTTCAAATAAGTTTCTGTTTACAGGCTTACCAAAATATTTTGATGTCGATAGATGGGTTCTACAAAGCAAGTACATTATCAGGATCATTATAATGTTTTGTGTTCATTTTTACTATGAAAAGCCTACTTTACGTTCAGATTAGAATAGTTCACTTGGAATTACTGAAGAAGTTCAGCATGTAGATTGGTAGCCACAAAAAACACACCTGTGACGTTTCATTGCTTCTGGAAGTTTCCTTGCATACAGAAAATAAAAGAAATTGCTGCTATAATATTTTAATATAGTCTTGAGAATAAATACTTACTTCCATGGCCACTGACACTCAAGGTGGTATTTGGACTCACCAACGATCTGCCTCCACTTTTTATGATCTTCTTCATTCGCTCTTAACTTATTCATGTCAATGACCACTTGATCCTTCCACCTTTTCTTTGGGCGTCCAGGGAGTCTTCTATGTTCAGTGGTTTTTCTTTCCACACTTGCTTGATAAGGACATCATTGTCTCTTATTACATGTCCAGCCCATTGTAAACGTCGGCACTTGGCTTTGGCTACAATGGTTGGTTCTTTGAAAAGGTCTCTAATTTCTGTGTTGTGCTTTACCCTCCAAGCTCTATCTTTTCTTATGGGTCAAATAACTTTTATAAGTACCTTATTTCCAAAAGTGATAGGTTTTCCCTCTTTATTTTTGTTGAAAATCCATGCCTCATCTCCATATAGAATGACTAGTTTAATTATTGTTTAGTAAATTTATATTTATGTTAAAATTATAGATGGTTAGACTAAAGCTTATATTACATAAGTTTATTTAGAACAAACTTATATTAGCTGAGTTTATTCTACTTAGAATTTTGGTATGTTCATTATTGTTAGCACTGATTATGGTACCTAGGTACGTGAATCTGTTGATTCTTTCAAAAATTTGTTCTTCTTTTGAAAAATTTCTGGATTTGTCAGGATTTCAGCCAATACAAATCGATTTTGATTTAGTTTTTATCTCTGGCTCTGCATCCAACTTCCTGAGTTTCTTTAATTAAAATGCCTATGATTGTCTCTGAAGTGTTTTTTGTTATTTGCCAACAAAACTAGGTTGTTTGCAAAGGCCAGAATTGATATTTTATTCCCAATTATTATCGATAAATTACTTCTCTTTATTTCCTTTAGTGCCTTTTCCAAAGGCATTTTAAAAAAGAATAGGGGCCAGGCCTTCTCCTTGTCTCACTCCTGACTTAACTTCAAAGGCTGTGGTGTAGTTGTTTACAAATTTTATTTTACATCTGCTAGTATTTATACTAGCATAAAGTCTGGCCAAATTTACAAGTTTTCTTGGTATTCCATAACATTCCATTTTTTCCCAGATCTTCTCTCTGTACAAACTGTCATAAGCTATACTAAAATCGATGAAAAGTCTAAAAAAGTGTTTGTTAACTCCCAGTATTGTGATGTGTCTTGTTTAATAATAGTTATTTGGTCTGTGGTTGATCTGCTATTTGTGAATCCTGCTTGATGTTCTTCTATAATTTCATTGTTAGAACCTCGTAGCCTCCTCAGTAGGTACAATGTTGGAAAATATTTTATATGCAGTGTTTAAAAGAGATATTCCTCTGCAGTTTTCTGGGTTCTGTTTGTAACCTTTTTGTGAAATGGAGTGTTATTGCTTCTTACCACTCTTTTACCCCTCCTTCCAGGTTTGTGCTAAGAGCTTATAAATTTGTGTAGTTCGATCCTTATCTCCTGCCTTGATTATTTCTGCACTGATACAGTCTACACTTGTAGAGAATGATAATAAAGGAAAATAGAAGACAACTCTAACAGGAGTTGTTGTGCCCTATACACAACATTTTTGGCTTGTGTTTTGCCTTTTATACGTTTCCTGTTTATGTAAGTGTTTGTGGACTTATCTCCTCTGGTAGTTTGCTAATGTCCCTATCTCTTTCATTATATCAATTCCCAGCTCAGTGACTTAAACCCTAATCTAACCTTGATCCATAAAAAAGACGTTGCTTCCTTTGCCATTATTTGCAAACAGTTAATTAAAAGTGAATTACACTATACAGTTTTAAGTCCATCAAAACTTGCTAAGGGGGAGTTATTGTATTGATTGGGTTATTATAAACCATTATACAATCTATATATATATTATAATTTCTAAAGTACTTTTATTTGTCGGTACGCCATAACTTCCTTAATTCTTCACCAATTTTCATAAATGAGGTGTCATTTTAAAGCTTTTTTTACCCACTACTTGATGAAAATATACAAATCTCTCATTTTCCAACAGTTTTTGGAAAAACGACCTATTATATCATTCTGCAAGTAATTTGAACTTGAAATATTTATTTACATTATTCGATCAGCTGTAACATGTGAATTAAATAAATAAAAAAAACAACTATTTATTTCTCAAATCCGATTGATTTGTTTTTGCTACATTTACGACGACGAACAATACTTAGTCCAAACTCAAAGGTAAGTAGCACATAGATTCTTTAAACTCACATATTTTATTTCTTCTTTAATCCATATTTACATTAGGTTAAATTGCACTCTAACTATGCGTTACTAACTATACTGTGTGCACTTTAATTAAGAGGGATTTAAAGAGAATACAGTGCGAATGCTTCGCACGGGTCGACTAGTTATATAGTATTGAGTTTGAGCGAGTTTTTAAATTTATTCTGGTGTATTTTGAAGTAGAGAAAATTGGATCAAATTTTTTACTTCATTTATTATTTAGCAGTTATTTAAAAGGGATTACAAGCAACAGATTTAACTTTCAAGGGTTTCAGCCTAACAATATATACTTATATATAGCAGTGGTTGGATCAAACAATATATACTTATATATAGACTTGAACTCTAGGTAAGTTCGCCAACTGTCCTCTCCACAGTAGAATGTTTTTGAAATTTACATTAATGGGAGAAAGAATCAGTTTAGATGGTTTAAAATCATTATTTGAGTTTACATTACTACGTTATTTTAATTAAACTATAGTAAGAAATTAAATCTTAAGTAAATAATATTATAAAAGTTTTTATAATGAAAGTTTCATTCAGTTACATGTATTGGAGCGACTGGGGTGGACAAGGTAGTGTGGAACGTGCTGCCATGGATGGCACTTCGCGCACTATGTTGCTACCTAAAGTGGGTCGAGCAAATGGTCTCACAGTAGATTACACAGAGAATCGTCTTTATTGGGCTCAACTTCATGGTACACCTGCCATTGAAGTAGTCGATTTGGATAACAAGCATAGGTCTACCATCATAGCCAGAGATATCGGCAGGCCATTTGCACTCACCCAGTATCAGGTTAGTCTATAAACTATCTCAATTTGACAAGTGTACATATTTTTAAATGGCCAAATGAAAATAGTTGGTATTTTATTTTAACTGAATGCAGGCCTAATCCACTTTTTCGATTGAACTTAGCGTTGCCCAGGTGTATAAAATAGCTACTAAATTAAATGAACCAAACATTATTAAATAATCAAAGATCATTTATTATGTGATTTTTGATTATCTTAGTTTCAAGTAGCTGACCCTTTTTAATAGGCTTTGCACTAGTGCTTCTAGGTGTTGTTAATAGTATTTTAACTAAACAGTATTATGTTTAGTTAAAATACTATTATGTAGTATATTATGTAGTATAAGGTTAATATTATGTATACTTAATATTATGTAGTATAAGGTGAAATTTAATGAGTTATCTAAATAAATATCTAAGTCCAGTCACTAATTTTATATTAGAACTTAGAAGTTGGAACTAGTTTTTAAACAGTTTTTCTTTTGACATGCAGGATTATATATACTGGGCTGATTGGAATAGCGGGACGATTGAGCGAGTGGAAAAACGTCATGGAGCCAATCGAACGCTAATTCACCGACAGCTGGATCATGTGACTGACTTGCAAGTATTCCACACGTCCAGGCAGATGGGGTGGAACCTGTGTGCAGGGAACAACGGGGGCTGTAGTCACTTGTGTCTGGCTCATCCTGGAGAAGAGACCTTAGACTCCTTCTGCGCTTGCCCCACTCACTACACGCTTCACAACACCACTTGCTCAGGTACTCAACAATTTTGGTATTTTTATATGATGTTTTATTAGTTGTAACTGAATGTGAAAGTATTACCTGATACTTGAATTGATATTTTCTGTAGCAATAAGAGAGAAAAAAAAAACAAAAGTAGACAACTAAAATAATGCATTTATGTTCACTGTAAATGTTTATTCTTGCAATTAGACAATGTTTTTATAGGAGTCAACAAGAGTGATACTGCTATCTTAACATAGCTACAATCAAACTATTGCTGAGGAAGAAGTAGTTAGGTCATTGATGATTATATTAAATATTGGCTCTCATATATTGTAAAACACCAATTAACCAACACAGTTTGCTATCTCTCATACAATGCTTGTTAATCAAACTGTAATTAGGAAGCCTTGAAAAGCAATTTATCATTTGGCACTTCACCATTCAATCATAAAAAATCAAAACTACAAGGCTTTTTTTACGAAGAATGTTTTCTATAGAATGGAATTATTCAATATGAAGTGTTCATTTTCATATTGAGAAAAGTAATCAATTGATGAACATGGTGTTAGTAAACTCTTGTTGGAATGATTACGATATTGCCAGTTACAGGAAATCGCTCAAAATGATATAAATTATTGACCAAAAAAGATGTTGGTTACCATTGTTGGAGTGTTCTATTTACAAACTAAGGAATACAACAATCACAATCATTACTTTTTACAGGATAATTTACTTGTTACAGCACCATCTGCATTCCTCCTATACTCGCAGCGGAACAGTATCAACAGATTGATATGGGAAACGGAGGACTGTCCAGATGTCCCTCTTCCTATCCAGAATTTGAAAAATGTTCGTGCCATTGAGTTTGATCCAGTCAGTCAGTTTTTATACTGGGTGAGTGAAATCTGGTGTAAATTTTAATTTTTTGAAGTTATGATCTTAACTAATATTCCTGTATTTTTATATGTTACTTATGATGTCATATGGTCACAGTATGAGTTGATGACAATAATGTAGCTATGTTGAAACTATTTTTTAGGATAACAAAGAATGTATAGGCTAATAATATAGATAAAATAAATATTTCTTGAAATCTTTTTGTCTGCGGACGATACAGATGTGCTGTTCCATGCTGAAACCTGGACCGATATTTTCAAAATTGTGTCACAAGACCTAACAATAATTAAGCAGTGGTTTGATCAAAATGTCCTCATAATGAATGTAAAGAAAACAAAATGTTTACCCATAGCTCTTTGCAAAGGGTCAGAACTTGCCGCGGAGCAGAGAGTGGTGCTGCACTCTTGCTAAAGAACACTATAACTGTCAAGTCGTAAAGAGAGTCGACCACTACAAGTACCTGGGTGTCTTTATTGATAACCAGCTACGGTGGGACAAACATATAGACTTGTTAAAATCTAAACTAAGAAAGTTCATATACGTTTTTAAACAATTAAGTACAATTTTTAAAAACTCATGAAATTAGAACTGTAAACTTTCCATACGTTCAATCCATTTTAGAATACGGTAGTATTTCCTAGGGAGGTGCTTTTAAATCTATAATAGAACCTTTACTGTTATTCAAATGTCTATTTTGAAAGCAGGCTTCCATAAGATAAAAATGTTTTCGTCCGATTTACTTTTTCAAGAAATGTGTTCTGACCATCAGAAAAATATTCATACAAAATCTTCTAAATTTCATTTTTCATCATTCCAATTTAATAACTACTCCTATTTCACATAATTACAGAACAAGAAATGCCTTGAATGTTGATGTTCAGGTCCTTATAACAGTTAAATCTGTAAACAATACGAATTCTTTCTACCTTGCATATTTTATATCGCAACATACCATGGGAGATAAGAGATCTACATGGCACCGTCAGTCAGAGTGTGTACAAAAAGCGTGTCTCTGCCTGGCTGTTAGGAACCGGCTGTGATTACCCGGAGAACCTCCTCAAGTCAATCAACACCTGACAACACGATTACTTGACTTTTTACTTTACTTTGACTTCATTACTTCTTTGCTTCATTTCCACAACTGATGATATCTAACTGATCTGATACATCAGGCAAAAAGCCTATGTAAAACTTCCGCTACATTAAATGCTTAACTTATGTAAACTTAAAAAGGGAAATAAATTGGTTTCCTTTCTTTCTTTCCTGTTCCGCCATACACGGTAAAATGGCAAATACAGTACCTTGATTATTGAGGAGAGGAGTAACTGAACTGATAATTAGGTTGACCATGACACTATAACCTAATAAAAATATAACTAAAAAATCAATCTATTACCAATCCTTTGGCTATAAACACAACATAGCCGATTGAATCATTGTGTAAACTGGCTTTGTGCCGACCGTTGATCTTGTCTGTTGTATCACTATTGTACTCTTCACTGGATTTATTTAATTTTTTTTCAAATGCATTAATTGTTTTAAGGTAATTCTTTTTCATTTTAACACATCTACATTTTAAATTAATTGTTGCCTCTTACTAGTACAGTAACGCAGTGCACTTACAACAAGGCAATTATTCTGTTTAATTAACAGCTGTTTTAGCATCTAGTCTAATCACTGTTATTTTATATTACAGTATTGTGACTACCCCAATGGTTACAAGTATTTATTTGCTTGTAGTACAGTAAAACCTCGATTATCCGACCTCACTTTATCCGGCAGTCCATGTCATCCGGTTCGGCAAGTAGGCCTAGATAACAATAACAATTATTTACAAGATAAAATTACAATTGGAAGCTCCTGTCAGTTTTGAAATGCAAATGTCGTACATGAATATTTCGGTTTTGCATTTTGCAAATTGCAGTCACTGTTTTGACTAGTCACCCTCTCTCAACAAGCGGTTGCTTGTTACCATTGTTTATATACGACAATGCTTGTTACTGCATAATAATGCGCCTGAAGATCCAAGCTGGCAATGTTGTTAACTTTTGTTCAGTTTGGCTGGTTGGAAGATTCCATTTCGCAAGTGCGGGAAGTGGGAAAGTTCATTTTACGTACACACCCTCGGCATTGTCATATATAATATACATAATATTTACCTTAAAATTGTTGATAGCCTAATTAAACACAGTTGTATTTTTCAATCTCTTTCTTATTGCATTGTAAAGCAGTGTCAGAGTTGATGATCGTGATAAACTAAACATTGTTCGTTTCATTACAATTGCTGCAGAGCGTTGTGTCACACCTTGCTTACGCATACTGTCTGTTATCAGTTACTAAGCGTGTTTCTCCAATAAAACCAAATTATTTATGACTTATGTTTTATCCGGCTTTTATCATATCCGACTTGATCTTCGCCACATTAGGTCAGATAACCGAGGTTGTACTGTATATAGTTTACTTTTAGGCTAAAAATGAAGTTATATAACTTGTATAGTTTTATTAATTGACCTTATTTTAGTCAGTTTATGTTGTATGGTTTGCAAAGATCCATAATGTTTCAAATACACTTCAGACATTCAGACATTCATGGGATAAATACAGGGTTTGTAGAACGCTCTTCATGGGTTTTGTTTAGTTAGCTTGAAGTTTACTGAGTTAACAGAACTTATCTAGGTGGTATATATAGTTTAAATAGTGTGCCAAATTGTGACTAGTACAAAGTGGAGTTAATATGTTAAAATATTTATAAGAATGATTAAGGAAGTAGAATTGTGATTGTGGTGTTATTCGTCCTCTTAATCTCAAGTAATGAAACCAAGTAAGAAGTAGATTTAAATCCCTAACCGTCTACTTAATAAATTAAATATCATTCATGAAGTCTTGTGATTTATGATATTTAGATAGAAACAACATGTGGTAGACTTAAGTTTAACTTGATTGCTTGTAAGACAATTTTCACAAGTTGTTTTTCTTACTTTCAGATTGATGGGCGCACACAGTCAATCAAGAGGTCATTTGATACAGGATCATCCTCCGGTGTATTGGTAGCAGGGGGAGAGGTGGCCCAA
>JAQJVL010007679.1:0-22843 GCA_035578905.1 Stictocephala bisonia
TCAATTAAATCAGGCATTTAATGTTCAGGTGTACAAATGTTCTGAGACTGGAGGACAATATAACAAATTTAAAATGTAATTTGATTTTGAAGTTTATTGTCATGCATATTGAATTATCACTTGCTAATAAACGCCTCTTGATAATTTACGCTATCCAAAAACTTCAAACATTTCAAATATTTGGTTGTTATCTACTTGTGGGTTGGTATGAGAATAATGCATTGTATGTGTCTCAATGATGACTGAATACTGTTTAAATTAATTTTATAAGAGCTGATGCATTATAAGTGTAATAGTTAACTATTTTTCGCGCTCGGTTTTTTAGAGTTTTAATTGTGTTAAAAGTTTATTTTTTTGTTATTAATTGCAATATTAGTGATATTGAATACCTATTTTGTGTTTTTGTGTTGATTTCACCCAGTTATTGTTAAAATAACGAAGGGGTCTTTGTTTAAACATTGCTTACCTAAGCATAACCAAAAAACAATAATGGCTAAGCCAGTGTTTATTTTCCCTTCCCAATCTTCTGTCAACAAGCCTAAATCATGTGATTTAACGCCCAACACTACGGCATCAAATGAAAACATTGATCAAGATTTCTTAAGACCACCAAAAAGAAAAACAGTCAACAATTGTGTAAATCTACAGCCTAAAAGGTATGTCTTAGATACTAATCAGCTGTGTGATCAAAACAAATTTAGTCCACTATCAGACCACAACTACTCTATTGCTAATAATGATGAAAATGAGATGGCTGATGTAACTGCTACAAGTGAATTGCATAAAATTGTTAAACCTCCACCTATTTTTGTCCACGATGTTAACAATCATCAGGAAATTGTCAAAGATATAAAAAGTGTAATTACTTGCGAGTTTACCACTGAAGTCAAAGGCTCATCTTTGAAAATTAATCTTCTGGCCATAGATGATTTTAGAAAACTGACACAATTTTACGACGAATCAAATGTTAAATACCATACGTTTCAGACAAAAATAGACAGAAAATTAGAAGTCGTAATTAAAAACGTTCCCTGCTCTCTTTCTCCAGAGGAAATTCAGGATGAGTTAATCTCTCACAACTATCCGGTTCTCACTGTACATAGATTATTTAACAAGGAAAAAATTCCATTCCCTATTTGTGCAGTCTCGTTAGAAAACAATGAATCTGGAAAAGCTATATTTGAATTAAATAGACTGTGCTACTCTGTTGTTCATGTTGAGCCTAAAAGGAAGCCTACAAATGTGCCCCAGTGTACTCGATGTCAACGTTATGGTCACACGAAAAATTTTTGCAAGCTCGATCCCAGATGTGTGAAGTGTACTGGCCAACATCTCTACTCTGCTTGACCGAAGAAGAAGACCGACCCCCCTGTATGTGTAAACTGTGGGGAAAATCATTCGGCCAATTTCAAAGGCTGTAAATACTATAAAGATATACAGCAAAAGACTAAAAGCAATGTTACTGGACTCACCCATCACTCATCTACTAGGAGCACTGATGAAAATCGCAGTACCGAAAACACTGGAATTGGAATAAAACCCTCACAAGCCCGCCCTCAAGCAACTTCCAAGTCATACGCTCAAGCAACTAAGAAGACGTCAACAAATTTGCATCACCAAACGGATTTCAGTGTTTTTAATAACGACACTACTGAAACTGCAGCTAACGAGGTACTTGAGAGTGGCTCTAATATAGAACAACTAATATTAGATTTAGTTAAGTCAGCCATGCCTATCATTAAAAAGATTATATCTAATGTTATTACTTCACTGTTCAAAAATGCACCCTAGAACATGCATCATACAAAACTTAACAATCCTAAACTGGAATGCTGATGGCCTAAAGAGAAAGAAGAATATTTTTTCAGAGTTCATGGTTCGGCATAACGTCGATGTCGCCTGCATCACTGAGACGCACTTTGTAATAAATGAGCCCTTTAAAATCCCTGGATACTTTATTTATAGAGAAGACAGGAATGCACCCAATGCTTCTGGAGGAGTGGCAATTTTTATAAAAAGAAACCTTAATCATCACAATATACTGTTGCCAAATCTTATTTCAGCTGAAGCTGTTGGTATCAAAATTAATCTGCAAAATGACCAGTCTTGTAATGTTATTTCTGTGTACAAATCACCCAATCGACGTTTTCACCAACAAGATCTTTTAAATCTAAGTCATGGTGACACTCCAACTCTTATCTTAGGAGATTTAAATTGTAAACATCAATTCTGGGGTTGTAGGGTATCTAACCCGAATGGGGTTCGCTTGTTACGTGCTATGAATGAAACCAATATAAATATTTCAGCTCCGTCTGAACCCACTCATTACCCTTGGCAAAACAATTTCCATCCCGATATATTGGACATTACTCTTCATAAAAACTTTGGAGCTCCTATTCTACAACAAGTAATCAGCGAACTTGATTCTGACCATCTCCCTATTATTGTAAGTTTTTTCATACAACCAATATTTTCTCCGCAAATTCCCAGACTGATAAACGGTCCAGTCGATTGGGATACCTTCTGTGCAGAATTCGACAATCGCATGAAAGTTCCAACGGACTTATATTCAGTAAATGGCATTGACAGAGCAGTTCAAGACTTTACAGAGTGTTTACAAATATCAGTCAAAAATGCAACTATCCGGACTTTTCCCCCTACACGAAACACTTTTCTTCATCCTCCCATGAGAATTATGCATTTAATTAGATATAAAAATAGAGTGAGACGTCAGTGGCAGAGATACAGGTACCCTCACTTAAAGATGCAGCTAAATGAACTAATTCGTAAAGTACGTAGCGAACTTGATAAATATAGGATTAATTCTTACAAACTTTACGTTTCTGATATTGATCCTGGTGATTCTAATATGTGGAAAGCAACAAAGAGGCTTTTACAATCACCGACAATTGTGCCTCCACTAAAACAAAATAATTTTATTTTTGAAAGTGATTCTGAAAAGAGTAATGTGTTTGCTGATTTTTTTGAGAATGCATTCATTCCTAATGTTGTTCATGATTTTGAAACCAACAGAAATGTTGAGGATTTTTTGTCCACAACCCCTAGCAGTGCAGAGCAGCCTGTGAAATTTACCTCACCCTCGGAAATTAAAAATATTATTAAAAATCTCCCCAACAGAAAATCTCCAGGGCATGACTTGGTACCTATCATAGTTTTGAAGAATTTGTCTACCAAAGCACTTTCAATACTAGCATCTATTTTCAATGCTTGTATTTCTGTTGGTTACTTTCCCAAAAACTGGAAACTTGCTCAAATAATTGTTATACACAAGCCCAACAAACCTAAACATTTTCCTAGCAGTTACCGTCCGATTAGTCTCCTTTCATCAATATCAAAATTATTTGAAAAAATTATACAGAAGAGACTGCTAAAATACTTGGATTCTTCTAATATCATTCCCCCTTATCAGTTTGGATTTCGTACAAGGCATTCTACATCTCATCAACTTCTACGAATCAATGAAATCATATGTAAAGGATTTGAGAAGAAGCTTCATTCATCGGCAGCATTTTTGGACATAACAAGTGCATTTGATAAGGTTTGGCATGGTGGCCTGTTATATAAATTGTATCAGTTTGGACTTCCTTTGTATCTGAGAGCTTTGTTGCAATCGTTTCTGTCTGATAGGACTTTTTGTGTCAAACTCAACTGCACACTTTCCTCAGTTCGTCCAATAGGCGCAGGTGTTCCTCAAGGCTCAATACTGGGACCTCTTCTTTTTAATTTATACATGTCTGATATTCCTGAGCTTCCTCAGGCTACTATCGCTCTTTATGCTGATGACACGGTTCTTATTACCCAGCACATTGACATCAACCAGGCCGTAAATTCTTTACAATTCAGCGTTACATCTCTAACCAATTGGTTTAAAAGCTGGAGACTATCGTTAAATCCATTGAAATGTGAAACAAAGGTTTTCTCTTTGAGGAAGTATATTTTGCCACCTGAAGTTACTATTGAAAATACTTCAATTCCTTGGAACCCTGATGATCAAGGCATAAAATACTTAGGTGTCTACCTCGATAAAAAATTAAACTGGAATCTTCACGTAAACAACAAACTCACTCAAGCATACGCACGTCTATCCATTTTATTTCCTATAATAAACAGAAAGTCGTCTTTAAAACCAGAATGTACATATTTAATATATAAAACAATTCTTCGGCCGTTAATTATGTATGCCTGTCCAGTTTGGGGAATGTGCATTTCTTCCGGCAAACTGAAAAAGATTCAAATTTTCCAAAACAAAGTTTTAAGAATTGCAGTTGATAGTCCATGGTACATACGTAACTCTCATCTGCATGTTGAATTTGGACTCGATACCATTGATGCTTTTATTAAAAGAAGTTGTCGTAAGTTCATGGCAAACTTAGAAAATGTTCCAGGAGCTATTAACTTTCACATTGGAGAACCTACTTTGCACAGGCGTTTGAAAGCCAGACTTCCTCAAGACATGATAGACTGATTTATAGCCTCTCTATGTAACACTTATTTGTTTTTTTTCTTTTTAACTTACTTAAATATGTTATATATATATATATATATATATTTTTTTTTTTTTTTTGTTTACTGATTGTTATTCGTGTTACAGGGTGACTCATATATGAGCGAACCCGATAATGTTATCATTCCACCTGTTACATTTTCTGTGTATAATATGTAAAATATTGATCCAGAAATAAAAGTGTAAAAAAAAAAAAAATTTTATAAGTACATCATATGTTAAATGTATTTTGTTTTATTACAAAACTGAACATCTATGAAGCAAACAGATGTTCTATCAACTTATTAACCAGTTTAAATTCAGCTTTTCTATATATATATATATATATATATATATATATATATATATATATATATATATATAAAATCCAATGTATGTTTGTTTGTCTATCCTTTATGCGCTACCAAACCGTCCAGCCGATCGCCATGAAACTTGGGGAAGTTGTTCTATATACCCCAAGGAAGATTTCTGTCCTATTCCCGTTTCTTTAATCCCTCAGGGCTCCATCCCTTGGACTTCTAAAGTTTCGATGTTAATCAAATAGCAGGATGCATGAAGGTATAATAAGTCAAATATAAAAAGAATATCAGCTGTGGGTTTTAAATATGTCAAAATTAAATTAAACCATGTGTTAATTTTGTAATCTGTTTATATTTTTATGTTTTGATTTCTTGTGAAGCTATATTAATTGATTGATTTATTTGATTAACAGCTGTTAAATAAAAACAATTACAATAAAATTGTGGTAGGCAAAACTTTCAAAATTAAAAATAATTGAGTACAGTAGTAAACTACACAAAACATCAGCTGTTGTAAATTGGATATTGTGTAAACTGAAAGGTTGCTGCACATTTCAATGATACAATCAAAACTCAATATTATGACCGGCGAAGCGGGCGAGTACAGCTAGTATACAATATTGACGGTTCAACCTGTTTAGCCTTGATTTAATAGAAAGGGCTATGAAAAATAGTTACTTAGGAATACGTCAAACGCCAATCAATCCGCGATTTTAAGTCTTATACAATACACCTTGTCTATGACTTAGAAGCGTGTCAATGAATCGGACCATAGCAAATTATTTTAATATAGCTTATATTTACAATTTCAATACCTAAAGACTTTTTTATTTCCAAAGAAATTTGAAGTACAAAATTTGTAAACAAAACCGGGAATCGAACCCGGGTATTATGTAAATAGCATGTACGCTTATTTTAATAAACATATGTATCTCCCACAATAAGATTGTTCTCAAGATAAACACAATCTCACCATAAATATCAAGACATCCTAGTTTTTTTAACCCTTGTCAAACTGGACCCGCGAGGGTACGACAGTGGAGCGCCTCACGGACAGACGCTCCACTGTCGCAGTCGTGCGATTTCCTGTTTGACAGTTTGATATGTTTTTGACTGACGCTCCACTGTTACTCGCCCCTGACAACCACTGGCTGTTCATTGGTCATTGCACTGTTAATTAATTAATGACACTTTCTAAGAAATAGGCACCCCAAGTCTATACGAATTATATATTTACTCGTTTACATCCAGTCGAAATACAAATTCACCCGTATCTTGACAACCAGCGTCGTAAAAATAAACAAATTAATGGAAAAACTTTAATAATTTTCAACATTACATTAGGGACTGCTGAATTAAAATTATGTTCCATACGTACAAAAATAAAGTCAAATAAAAGCTCGTGAAATTAAAAATTTGTTTTCTACTTCATAACTGAACGAGCTCTGAGGTATAAAACATAAAAACCTTTACGAGATCCTAAACATTAAACACTGAGCAAAACACCTTTAATTTATAAATTTTACAAAACATTTATAATTTAATAAAAAAAACAGACAAGTACAAATTTACTGATAAATCAACAGTCGCTTTGCCTTCAGCACAACGAATAACTGAAATAATTTCATAAACCCAATAATAATTATGGGTTTATTTTTAATTGTTTAAAACTAATACAACTTTAAAATACCTCTAATTAGATGGTAAATGTTGACATTTGGAAGGATGAAACGAATTTTTATGGAACGTCGACAATTCGGCAAATACACAAACTTCTGTACAATTCAAAATTATATTACCGTACATGTTCTTGTAAAATGACTTGGGAACGTTCGTTTCAGGATGATAACGTTCATAAACTTGTCACAGACCTTGTTTTAAGGCCACAATCTCGATGTTTATTTGATTCCATTTGCGCAAGGCTTGGAGTCCGTTGTCATAGTGACGAACCAGGTCATCAAATTTAATTTGTGACCAGAGTGGACGGATTTTATATATTTCTACCTAAAATCTTGTTAAGAGCTCGTCATAAAACTACTGAAGTACATTACGTTACATACTGAATTCCAGTTACATCAATTGTAAAAGCAATGTTGTCCGTCATATAATGTAATAATATATTGCAATATTGTTGTGAAAATCAGAAATGCGAAGGTAGTGAAGTCGCCTTCTAATTTATCATATTTAACTACTGTAAACCATTTAAACACATGCATTTTTGCCTTAATAGTTGATTGAGATTAGAGCATTTACGTTAAGTCTAGACATATTTCTCTCATTCGCGTTTTAATAACCAAAATGAAACGTATTAAGAAAGAGTCTGCAGAGGCTGTCGGTTATGTTGGTTCTAATCCCATAAGAACAATGTTATTTCCGAATCCATATTTTTTCGTTATTTATTGACGAAAACTTGTGTATGAGGTGTCATTTTAAACGTTATCATATTGCGCGTTAGGTTTGCTTTTGATACTTTGAATACATACGCCTGGTTTTACAAAATTGGTCAAAATAAAAACTTCAAACAAAATAGTTTTTATATTTTTTTCTAAAAAACTAATTAGTAATTTACAAAGCAATTCCAACGCGTAATGTAATTCTCGATCAAATTCAGTTTGTTTTGAAAGATCCGTTAAAAAACTACTGTTTGATTCTATACGCGTGATCGTATGTCCGGTTCAAAAATAACATTGCTTTTATGGGATTAAAACCAACATGGCCGACAGCATCTGCAGACTCTTAAGTCTAGTCATATTTGTCTCATTCGCGCTTTAGTAACCAAAATAAAACATATTAAATTTAATTCATGTTTGAACATGAAAATCACAGATAGGTTTAAGGTTTACAGGTTAAGGCTACAGGTTTAAGGTAAACTTTAGCTTCCCTTCGTATACCATACGGTACACAAGCGATACATTATAGAAGCCTCCAGTCACTACTTATCATCTTATAAGAAACTGCAGAGGTATATTATGTCTTATAGTTTACCTAACCGAAATGTGATTAGTTGTTGGTAAACCTATTTCCCACACTAATTCAAAAATTACTTGCAAATTAGATTCGCTTATTTTATTGCCTATATGCACTTCGAAACACTAGTAGAGTGTCATAGTAGACAAGTAGAGATTGTCAGTTGAAAACCTTTCGTTCGAAATTATAAGCAAAGGTTTCTAAAACACACCTTACTCAAAATCCTTATCATGGTCATTTTTACAGCTGAATACACAGAGTATATAGGTATACTCTGTGGTCGAGTATACATCCATCTATATACTCTGTGCCGTGACTGTTTAATTCTCGGCCGTGCACACGCGATGTGGCTATCGTACATTATTATAGTAGGCCTACTCGTTTCAATATCTTTCGTTTTAGTTTATTGTGTTTTTTATTTTTGAAATGGTGACGAATCCAACTGGAGGATGCCTGATTCTGGAGCTGTGTCTCAGACACCGGTAGCCTAACCGCAACTTGTCAAAGATGTTAAGGTAAAGGGTTTGTAAGTAATTTGAAATTTTATTGCTTATTGAACATGAATACAGATTCACACGGGGCTACATGAAACCAAAATTGTACAAAATATTTGAGTGTGTCAACACTTTCCTTAATTCGTTTTTAAATGCATTAAATTGAACAAAACCTAAATCTTTGTAAGAGACAGGTTAAAGCTGTGAGTTACTAAAAAAAAACTCGCTGACACAGGATTGATGTGTTTGATTGTGACACTGATAATGAAATCTGTCTGCGCGCAAATACAGTATTCTATTGTGTTGGTAAGACTGAACATCCCTTTTGATCAAATGAAACTCAATTTATCTGGCCCTGCAAAAATACTGTTCTGACAGCTTCCGCTTCCGCCCAATGTCAAACAATTAGTGTCTCCATCAGTGTTTAAACCACAGCACATCAATTGCAAGCTGACATCTCGTCGTTTCAATGATATCAGTTATTACTTGGGATGGAAAATATTTTCAACATATCGATATATTGAATTATCGATATATCGCAAATCAAATATCGATCTAACTATAGTATCGATATAACGGGTAACCGATATATCGAATAGTAAATGAATTAACTGTTTAAAACTATGCATCAACTTTTATGTCACGATCAAAAATACACACGTTTTGCTGTCACTATTTAGAATAGCCTAATGAATGTAAACATTAAATACATTTATCTTCCCGAAACATGTTGTGGTCTGTGAGGTTGAATGAAAAAAAAATCAAAACAATAATAATCATACCTTTAATTATTGTGTTAATTATAAAAGAATAAAGTAATAACATTGTTATTTTTGTTTTTCACATTTAAAAATTATATTAGACTTCTTATACACACTAAAAATTAAACAAATTAATTCACTAAACCTACTTCAAATACATATCAGGTAAACCAAATAAAAATAAAAGTTTGGAAAATAATCGTCTACTTAACCTGAAGTTAAAAGTAAATAAAGTTACTTTATTATTTCAATGCATGTTTTGTACGCATAAGAGGCTAGTAAAATGTGTTTTTCGAATTGTGATGATTTTAGGGAGAGAGAATAACGTCAATTTATTGTGATATCATATACAGATATGGCTGATATTACCAAATGAAAATATCGATATGTCGATATATCGAAACGTACATTTGGATATTTCTGATATATCAATATATCGTTGTCATCCCTACTGTGGTCAAGTACTATTATAACAAATCGGCAAAACTGGACAAAAATTATAACAAATTTTTACTTCTACGAAATCACTCGTATTATGTTATTTGTATGATTGTTTGTTATCATATTGGAAAAGGTCAGAGTGTCTGATAAAAAAATTAATTACTACAATTAAAAAAATTATACTGCTGGTAATCAGGATATACAGCAATCTTGTTACATTTTGGTTTCGTGTGGTGGCACCCACGACAATAATATCACCACAGAATCGTGGTGCAAGGAAACGAGAGCTCGTGCGCACTAGCGGCGAGGTGACGTCAGTTAGTCTGAAAAAAATAGAAGGACCAGAAGAAGTTTTCTAAAAATGTTGAAAAGTTTTAAAAGTAATTTTCGTGTATGGAATATAACAAATATTGGGCCTGATCTTCTGTTTTATTATAGATTATTGAGTGCACATTCAGTTAAATTACTTTTATAGTTAGGTTTTAAAAATGAATATCAAATGTATATTTGTTTTGTTTTTACTTACATTTATTTTAGTAATTTAAATTGCTAAGTTTTTTATACTGAATAAACTTGTACTTTACATTTTAAATAGAATTTAATTTATTTTGTATCTCACTAAAAAACAAACTTTATACATTTACTCCATATCACATTGCAGTTAAATGAAAATTAATTGTTTTATATTTATTATAAATATAAAGGACAGAGCAATAAAATGATCATGCATTTTTTAAAAAGACCGAAATAGTTATTAGTATAAATCTAGTTATCAGAGCAACATAAAACAAACATTTTTACTATTCAGGGCTTTTTTAATAATACTCCATTTTCAATAAGTGTACATGTAGGTCTCATAAGATTTGTATAAAATTAAGCTTGAGTGTTATAGACTTAAAATGCATTTAAGAATTATTTTTAACAGTAACATTAATGTTATTTTTAATACTACGTTAAGAGGGCCGAGCAAAGATCCCATCGCCTACAATCTCTTCAACACTTTGTCCCAAAGTAGCTGGATTACTGCACTGCGCCACTAATGCCGATATATTTTAACGAAAATATTCAGTTAAGGCCGTTTTATAATACCATCATAAGAAGTTGGAGCAAAGAATATCACTAATTATTAAAAAAAAAAGAAAAATTCTGTTTATTACCTAACTGGAATTAGGCATGGCAAATATTTTCAACATAATGATTAATTCAATTATCGATATATCGCAAGTCAGATATAATTCTAACTATAATATCGAAAGAAAAATATCCATATATCGGTTATCTGATATATCGAATTGTAAATGATTTAAGTGTTTAATATTACGCACTCTTATGTCATGACCAAAAATACCCTCATCTTTTGCTGTCACTAGTTAGAATAGCCTACCGAATGTAAAAATTAAATACATTCGTCTTACAGGTAACAAGTTTTGGTCTGTGGGGTTGAATGAAAAAATTCAAAATAAGAATAATTATACCTTTAATTATTATGTTAATTATAAAAGAATAATGCAATATTGTTATTTTTGTTTTCACAAGTAAAAGAATGCCACTAGGCTTCTAATAAACACTCAAAATTAAACAAATTAATTCCCAAACTACATTTTAGCGCGTTAATCTCACATAAAAAATACTAAATAAAGTTACTTTATTATTTCAAGGCATGTTCTTTACGCATAAGAAGAAATTCAAATGTGCTTTTTTCGAATCGTGATGATTTTGAAGAGAGAGAAAAACGTATATATTTAGTGATATGATACATGGGAACAAAATATCGATATGGCCGATATAATCGAAAGAAAATATAGATACTAATATATCGATACATCGAAGCATATCAATATTTCTGATATATCGATGCCAAAGGAGTACCTCCACCTCACAGTGGAGGCAAGAAACACGGAAAATTAAACGAATTGTCGATTAATTTACTAAAGTAGCTCAGTGGATAAATATGTTTCTATAATTTGTGTTCACTGAAAACAACGAAAGTCCTTTAAAAGATACACAAAGAACACAATGTTTCAGTGGTGACGACTTGGGAATTCTCATAACCTTCTCTGAGTCCAGTCTTATAAAGAAGCTTTTAGGGTCGGAATTTAATATTGGTAGTAATGGAATACGAACTTGGTGGTAAGACATCTGTGAAATATATTTACTCACACATAGAACCCGAATGTAATTGTTAAATTCATATAAAATGTTATCGTTACAAAACTAATTTTTAATTAAATAAAAATTTATAAGTGTCTAAAAGACTACCATTTTTGTACGAAGGACTCTACATACCATCTCAGTGTATTGTATAAATACTTGATTCCATTTATAATCAGTTTTCTAAACCCATTTTACTGTACATGTGTTCAGTAAAACAGACGAAAATTCAAAGCAGTGATATAATAAACAAACGATTTGATTTTAATTTTTACACCCAAGTAATTCTATCGCAACATAAGTAAACTGCCATGCTATCTAGCGGAGAGTTGTCGTAGCTCTATGAAACGACCACTAGGATCGCTAGCGTCGGGTAGTTAGTATTTTTCTCAAGATAAGCTTCGCTACAGCGTGTTTATGCTATACTGTGGTAAAGCAAAACAAAAAGTACTAAGTGTCTATGTACTACACATGAGTATTTTAGATTTCCTCTGATCCAGAGGATCGACGCAAAGTACATGTTGCTTGGGCTGGGATATATAAATGGCGTCGAGGGAGACCTCGCCTTCACTACCGTTTACAGAATGTTTTATTTACGAATTGTGCTAGTCCAGACATTAAATTTGTACATACATCACAGATCACATTTGACTACTAACGGTTCAGAAATGATTTGCACTCAAGTTTGACAGTTTATTTCTAAGGAACTGTCAGATCTATGATAAATCAAAACACAACATTGTTTTTCTCGTTTAATTTTGCGTTATGGTATATGCGTGTTAAAATTTGATTACAAGTTTTAGTATTTTTTTATCCTAGTTGAAAAAAAAGTACCGGAGTTTTAACTAGTTCTTAATGTAAATCAAATTTACACCATTATTACTAAAAAACACGTCACTCTACTCCGGTTTTCTGTATAGAAAGTTTTACCAATTTTACAACTTTAACTTTTCGAGAAAAAAGTCCTTAACATTCCCTGAAATATTGTTTTCTTGGCCTCTAGAGATCGTAAAATGAATTACTTAAGTCTTATTGTAATCCTTTTGACATGTATGCCAGTAGTTACGATACATTACTTTCATATGGTAAGTAAATGCAGCGATTTTATATTGATTTAAATCGATTTAAAATCACTGCATTTACTTACACATATGAAAGTAATGTATCGTAACTATACATGTAATAAGGATTACAAGAAGACTAAGTAATTAATTTTACGACCTCTAGAGGCCAAGAAAACAATGTTTCAGGGAATGTTAAGGACTTTTTAAAATATAAATGTGAAAGAGCGACGGGCTTTTGAGTAATAACAGTGTAACGTTGATGTACAATGATAGTGAAAACTAGTTTAAATTCGGTAATTGTTTTGTTCCAACTACAAAAACAATTATTCAAACTTGTAATAAAATGTTAAAATGCATATGTCATAACGTACAATCAATCGAGGAAAACAATGGCGTGATTAGAGTTTTCGTATGCCTCTTAGTTCCTTAGAAAACAACCTTCAAACCGAATGCACAGTAAACCTTCAAATTTCTGCGCCGACAGTAAATTATTATAAATCTCTCTGACTATCGACATTTCCGCTGACGATAAATAGAGGTAATTATCCAACTAAAATGAAATAAACGTCAGAGATGAGAGAGTCCAACGCCAATTAATTGTACCAATTAACTGAACGGTAATAGATATTAAATTACAAAAAGTAATCAAACATGTAAAAGCCATTTAGTTTTCAGTAATTCCAGTTATTGGACAATTCCAAACAAATGAACATTAAAAGTACGAATAAAAAAGTTGTTTGATAATTGTTAAAATTAAACTACCACTTTTTATTAGGCAGCAACTTCACAGTGTTGATGTGGAAGGTCGCGATTTAAAGGATGGCCAAAAAGAAGCAGAATATCTAATCTGGGCAGCAACTACACAGTGTTGATGTGGAAGGTCGCGATTTAAAGGATGGCCAAAAAGAAGCAGAATATCTAATCTGGGCAGCAACTACACAGTGTTGATGTGGAAGGTCGCGATTTAAATGAAAACCAAAAAGAAGCCGAACATCTAATCTGGGCAGCAACTACACAGTGTTGATGTGGAAGGTCGCGATTTAAAGGAAGACCAAAAACAAGCCGAAGATTTAATCTGGGCAGCAACTTCACAGTGTTGATGTGGAAGGTCGCGATTTAAAGGAAGACCAAAAACAAGCCGAAGATTTAATCTGGGCAGCAACTACACAGTGTTGATGTGGAAGGTCGCGATTTAAAGGAAGACCAAAAAGAAGCCGAATATCTAATCTGGGCAGCAACTACGCAGTGTTGATGTGGAAGGTCGCGATTTAAAGGAAGACCAAAAAGAAGCCGAATATCTAATCTGGGCAGCAACTACACAGTGTTGATGTGGAAGGTCGCGATTTAAATGAAAACCAAAAAGAAGCCGAACATCTAATCTGGGCAGCAACTACACAGTGTTGATGTGGAAGGTCGCGATTTAAAGGAAGACCAAAAACAAGCCGAAGATTTAATCTGGGCAGCAACTTCACAGTGTTGATGTGGAAGGTCGCGATTTAAAGGAAGACCAAAAAGAAGCCGAATATCTAATCTGGGCAACAACTTCACAGTGTCGATGTGGAAGGTTGCGATTTAAAGGAAGACCAAAAAGAAGCCGAATATCTAATCTGGGCAGCAACTACACAGTGTTGATGTGGAAGGTCGCGATTTAAAGGAAGACCAAAAACAAGCCGAATATTTAATCTGGGCAGCAACTTCACAGTGTTGATGTGGAAGGTCGCGATTTAAAGGAAGACCAAAAACAAGCCGAATATTTAATCTGGGCAGCAACTTCACAGTGTTGACGTGGAAGGGTGCGTTTTAAAGTATGACAAAAAGAAGCCGAATATCTAATCTGGGCAGCAACTACACAGTGTTGATGTGGAAGGTCGCGATTTAAAGGAAGACCAAAAACAAGCCGAAGATTTAATCTGGGCAACAACTTCACAGTGTTGACGTGGAAGGTCGCGATTTAAAGGAAGACCAAAAACAAGCCGAAGATTTAATCTGGGCAGCAACTTCACAGTGTTGATGTGGAAGGTCGCGATTTAAAGGATGGCCAAAAAAGCCGAAGATTTAATCTGGGCAGCAACTTCACAATGTTGATGAGGAAGGTCGCGATTTAAAGGATGACCAAAAACAAGCCTAAGATTTAATCTGGGCAGCAACTTCACAGTGTCTACGCACAACATTCAAATCATAACAAATATTCCAACAAAGCTAGGAGCTTTTAAGTAAGTCTAAATATTAAACGACAGTTAAATGGATTAGCTCTCATAAAGTTGGCAAAATGGCTAGTCTAATAATAAAATTATCGCTCGCTTATTTTGATTTAGCTCGACTGGCGAGGTGAGACCATTCTTTACGTAGGAGAATCACTTTACATTATATATGATCAATTGTTACTTAAATAATAAACGTTCATCATGTTAGCACCTACTTTACAATTTTTAAGGGTTTAAGAAATCTGAACATTTTGATGTATTGAACAATATCTTTGCTGCTACCTCACAATACTTCAACGCATTCTGAAGTAGTATAAACACAAATAATTAAGTACTGTATACAACTATGAAGTCCTGTAGTAATAACTGCGTTAAAATATTTAACTAGTTCATCTTCAGTCTAGGGGCGAGTCGGTGGCCAAGCGGTCTAGGCGTCAGGACCACCTTAACTTGAGTTGCCCCTTCAAAAATGTCAAAACCAAACAAAACCGGAAAGAAATTCCTGGGTTACTCAGGAAATTCTTTCGTCAAGGGAGCAACTAACATTTTATTATTCAATTTCCAGAAAAACAACAAACGAAAATTTCAAATTGTTCTTTCGAAATTATAGGAAAATTTACCGAAAAAAAATTAAGTCTGCCAAAGCTAAAAAAATTGAGGACACTTTGAAATAATCAGAAACTTTTTCTAAAACTGCCTGGGGCATAATTAATAACGCAAAAAAACCCATCTCCAAAAAAACAAAAATTGAAAAAATTCGTCTGGAAGACAAAGTTATTGAAAATCCGTCAGAAATAGCCCGAGAGTTCAGCAAGTTCTTCTCCCAAGTGGCTTTTTCTGACCAAAAATTAGAAGGCGCCCAGGCCTTCCCCCATCCTTCAATGGGACTCGTGACATCCATGGTACTCACCCCTGTAACCGGGGACGAAGTGGCCCGTGTGATTCAGACACTTAACTCAAAAAAATCGTGTGACATCAATGGAATGTCTACATGGTTACTCAAAAAATGCTACAGGCAGATTTTGAAACCACTGACAAAATTAATAAATTTTTCTTTTGCGTCCGGACGCTTCCCCAACATTCTAAAAATTGCAAAAATAACGCCGGTTTTTAAAAAGGATGACCCTTGCCTGACCAGCAATTATCGTCCTATATCAATTTTACCAGTTCTCAGTAAGGTCTTCGAAAAAACATTTTTGAAAAGATTCGACGGTTTTTTGGAAAAATTCGATATCTTGAGCGAGAAACAATTTGGCTTTAGAAAAAATAAATCGACCATCGACGCCGTTACCAAACTAGTCGAGATGGTTGTGGACGGACTTGAGAAGCGAGAACATGTGCTCAGCATATTTCTCGATCTTAGAAAGGCCTTTGACTGTGTGCATCATGCGACACTGTTGCGCCAGTTAGAGGCAAGCGGAATCCGCGGCCTACCGCTCGAATGGCTTGCATCCTACTTACAGAACAGACGCCAACTCGTGAAAGTGGAAAATGTCAAATCTGAAAGCGTAGAAATTAAATATGGAGTCCCTCAGGGATCAATACTTGGACCGGTCCTCTTTCTTATTTACGTCAACAGGCTGAACTCTCCAATCCAAAATGGAAAGGTTGTCCAGTACGCTGACGATACGACTCTCTGCATTAAATCTAAAACAATTGACGGCTTAGAGATTGATTCTTATGTGATGCTAAGTTCTTGCATTCAGCATTTTTCCGGTATCAATCTACACATAAACAACGCAAAATCAAATTTCATCAAATATTCTCTCACTCAGAGGGAGGACGAAGTTCTTCCAAATGTAGTAATAGATGATGCTCTTATAGAGAATGCAGATTCTACTAAGTTCTTGGGAATGTACCTTGATCGAGGGCTGACCTGGGATGACCACATTGATAATGTCTGTACAAAGGTTACCTCAGGCATTTACGTCTTACGTAACCTCACAAAATTTTGCTCCCTCGATGTCTTAAAAATGGCCTACTATGGCCTCATATATCCCCACCTATCGTACGGGATAAGACTCTGGGGTAGCTGCACTGCAACCAAATTCGAAAGGGTTTTTCGGCTCCAAAAAAGAGCTATTAGAATCATTTCAAAATTACAAAACAGAGAGTCGTGTAGAGACGCCTTCAGGGAGTTGGGAATACTAACTTTGCCCTGCCTGTACATGCTGGAGGCGCTCCTGTACTGTCAATTTAAAACTGAATTGGTCCAGGGCAGGGACGTCCATCAGTATGAAACTCGTGGCAGGGAGAATTTCCGTTGAGTCCGGTGTAGAACAATGGCGTCTGACCGCCTTCCTGCGCAGGTTGGGGTTGGATTGCTTAATCAGCTCCCTGAAGATATCAAAACAAGCCATAGTTTCAATACTTTTAAATATCGTTTAAAAAACCTCTTGATGTCAAGAGTCTTTTACTCGGTTGGCGAGTTCATGGAAAGCCGCTGGGAATAAAAATTCAAAATTTGGCCCCAATGGCACTGGTGTAAAGTATGAATGTAGAATGCCTGTAATTTATGTACGTACGGTTGATAGAGTGGTAGAATAGAGTAGGTCATTATAACAATTTTGAATTTTATAAAAATATTATTTATTATATATTTTTATTAAAATATTATTTATTATATATTTTTAAAACACATATTGACTTTTGCAATACGATGTAATAATTGTTAATACTGCAATAAAAAATTTGATTGATTGATTGATTGACTTTGAGTTTGGGCTAGAGATAGCGCGGTTCAAATCCGGCCTAGACTGGAAGATTTATCAGTAATATTCACCTTGTACTGTAGGATTAGGATTAGTTAAAAGTATCTTAAATTGTTGTACAAATTGAAATTATTTTACTAAAACGTTTAAGGTGGTTGAATTTTAATGATTCAAACCATACAGGTAAACAAAACGGAACATAACATTTTTAACGATTTTACCGAAAGTGGCCAGACGTGAAAGTACACGAACATAAATGAATTACTAGTAATTACCAAAACGTCTTCGAGAACATGCAATATCCATCGATACATTCTCGCATGCTACAGACCACTTATATCGATACATTCTCGCATGTTAACAGACTACTTATATCGATACATTCTTGCATGCTAACAGACTACTTATATCGATACATTCTCGCATGCTAACAGACTACTTATATCGATACATTCTTGCATGCTAACAGACTACTTATATCGATACATTCTCGCATGCTAACAGACTACTTATATCGATACATTCTCGCATGCTAACAGACTACTTATATCGATACATTCTCGCATGTTAACAGACTACTTATATCGATACATTCTCGCATGCTAACAGACTACTTATATCGATACATTCTTGCATGCTAACAGACTACTTATATCGATACATTCTCGCATGCTAACAGACTACTTATATCGATACATTCTCGCATGCTAACAGACTACTTATATCGATACATTCTCGCATGTTAACAGACTACTTATATCGATACATTCTCGCATGCTAACAGACTACTTATATCGATACATTCTTGCATGCTAACAGACTACTTATATCGATACATTCTCGCATGCTAACAGACTACTTATATCGATACATTCTCGCATGCTAACAGACTACTTATATCGATACATTCTCGCATGTTAACAGACTACTTATATCGATACATTCTTGCATGCTAACAGACTACTTATATCGATACATTCTCGCATGCTAACAGACTACTTATATCGATACATTCTCGCATGCTAACAGACTACTTATATCGATACCTTCTCGCATGCTAACAGACTACTTATATCGATACATTCTTGCATGCTAACAGACTACTTATATCGATACATTCTCGCATGTTAACAGACTACTTATATAGATACATTCTCGCATGCTAAGAGACTACTTATATCGATACATTCTCGCATGCTAACAGACTACTTATATCGATACATTCTCGCATGCTAACAGACTACTTATATCGATACATTCTTGCATGCTAACAGACTACTTATATCGATACATTCTTGCATGCTAACAGACTACTTATATCGATACATTCTCGCATGTTAACAGACTACTTATATAGATACATTCTCGCATGTTAACAGACTACTTATATCGATACATTCTTGCATGCTAACAGACTACTTATATCGATACATTCTCGCATGCTAACAGACTACTTATATCGATACATTCTCGCATGCTAACAGACTACTTATATCGATACATTCTCGCATGCTAACAGACTACTTATATCGATACATTCTTGCATGCTAACAGACTACTTATATCGATACATTCTCGCATGTTAACAGACTACTTATATAGATACATTCTCGCATGCTAACAGACTACTTATATCGATACATTCTCGCATGCTAACAGACTACTTATATCGATACATTCTCGCATGCTAACAGACTACTTATATCGATACATTCTTGCATGCTAACAGACTACTTATATCGATACATTCTCGCATGTTAACAGACTACTTATATAGATACATTCTCGCATGCTAACAGACTACTTATATCGATACATTCTCGCATGCTAACAGACTACTTATATCGATACATTCTCGCATGCTAACAGACTACTTATATCGATACATTCTTGCATGCTAACAGACTACTTATATCGATACATTCTTGCATGCTAACAGACTACTTATATCGATACATTCTCGCATGTTAACAGACTACTTATATAGATACATTCTCGCATGTTAACAGACTACTTATATCGATACATTCTTGCATGCTAACAGACTACTTATATCGATACATTCTCGCATGCTAACAGACTACTTATATCGATACATTCTCGCATGCTAACAGACTACTTATATCGATACATTCTCGCATGCTAACAGACTACTTATATCGATACATTCTTGCATGCTAACAGACTACTTATATCGATACATTCTCGCATGTTAACAGACTACTTATATAGATACATTCTCGCATGCTAACAGACTACTTATATCGATACATTCTCGCATGCTAACAGACTACTTATATCGATACATTCTCGCATGCTACAGACTACTTATATCGATACATTCTCGCATGCTACAGACTACTTATATCGATACATTCTCACATGCTAACAGACTACTTATATCGATACATTCTCGCATGCTACAGACTACTTATATCGATACATTCTCGCATGCTACAGACTACTTATATCGATACAATCTCGCATGCTAACAGACTACTTATATCGATACATTCTCGCATGTTAACAGACTACTTATATAGATACATTCTCGCATGCTAACAGACTACTTATATCGATACATTCTCGCATGCTAACAGACTACTTATATCGATACATTCTCGCATGCTACAGACTACTTATATCGATACATTCTCGCATGCTACAGACTACTTATATCGATACATTCTCACATGCTAACAGACTACTTATATCGATACATTCTCGCATGCTACAGACTACTTATATCGATACATTCTCGCATGCTACAGACTACTTATATCGATACATTCTCGCATGCTAACAGACTACTTATATCGATACATTCTCGCATGCTAACAGACTACTTATATCAATACATTCTCGCATGTTAACAGACTACTTATATCGATACATTCTCGCATGTTAACAGACTACTTATATCGATACATTCTCGCATGCTAACAGACTACTTATATCGATACATTCTCGCATGCTAACAGACTACTTATATCGATACATTCTCGCATGTTAACAGACTACTGATATCGATACATTCTCGCATGTTAACAGACTACTTATATCGATACATTCTCACATGCTAACAGACTACTTATATCGATACATTCTCGCATGCTAACAGACTAAGTGATGTTTATAATTTAAAAACCCAATTACACAAAGGAGCGTCTGAAGCAACAATGAAGAACTAAGTGTAATTTCATTATTTAGCCATTTTACGAACTTTATGGAAGAAAATTTAACTAAGTATTTTTGTCTTGCTGCGAGAAGCCTTTAAGGTAACTTATTAAGGATGACGTCACTTGTCGCTACAAACTTGTCCAATGTACGTGTCAAGGACAAACCACGAGTTTGTCGGCGTGACACGAGAATCATATAGTACATAGCGAAAAAAATCATAGCTCTATTGACATATCTTTTAGTTACTGATGACGGCATTAGTAAATGATAGTAGACTGTAATAAAATAATAAATATAATAACTTTTTTAACTTCAGTGTTATTTTTGCAAGTATCTTACACATCAATGCAATCAAGATAAGGCTTTTGAGCAAAAGAGTCATAATTAATATAACATTCGGTTATTTTCAAATATTTTTAATTAATCGATTCATACTTCACAATTAAATTTGTTATAAAATTCAAAAGCTAATTGGAGTTCTAAACCAATTTAAGTTTCAATCAATCAAATCGACGAGAAAGCTTTTAGCACCAAATTGGTTCAGAAGAGGAGTCGGTCACTTTTAATCCTTTCCATTAACTCAACACCGAGGGCAAGACTTGGTACATTCGCGTTAGACCCATTGTCCCTTTAAACACAGACATTCAGAAATTGTAAAAGTCATTAAATCTCATCCATTGTTTTAGATGCAAATTACAAAAGCTTTATTACTTTATATCAACTTATTTTATTTTTCAAAATTTTAGCTTTATTATGTTGAGCCAAATTACAAAAAGGACATTGCACAAATTAGCAGTAAGCTTATACAAAACACCCACCCATTCACTGACCCACCCTTCTACAAAGCCCACGCTTCTCACAATTAAAAAAAAAAAAAAAAAAAAAAAAAAAATAGGAGAGTTACGTACACTCTATGACGAGGAAATGCACAGGACGTGCTCTAAAGTCGTTGGTGAGGACGTGCACATGTGAAGTCACACAAGTTTCCAGTCACTTCGTCAATTAAATCGTTCCAGACCTCCAGGGAACATCACGTCCTGACAAAATGTGCCTTAAAGTCGTTGGTGAGGACGTGCACATGTGGAGTCACACAAGTTTCCTGTCACTTCGTCAATTAAATCGTTCCAGACCTCCAGGGAACATCACGTCCTGACAAAATGTGCCTTAAAGTCGTTGGTGAGGACGTGCACATGTGGAGTCACATGAGTTTCCAGTCATTTCATCAACTAAATCGTTCCAAATCTCCAGGAACATCACGTCCCGACAAAATGTGCCGTACACTCTATGACGAGAACGTGGACATGTGGAGTTACACGAGTTTGCAGTAACTTTGTCAACTCCATCGTTCCAGACCTCCAGGGAACATCAAGTCCTGGTAAAATGTGCCGTTCAGTCGTTGGTGAGGACGTGCACATGTGGAGTCACACGAGTTTCCAGTCACTTCGTCAATTCAATCGTTCCAGACCTCCAGGGAACATCACGTCCTGACAAAATGTGCCTTAAAGTCGTTGGTGAGGACGTGCACATGTGGAGTCACACGAGTTTCCAGTCATTTCGTCAATTCAATCGTTCCAGACTTCCAGGGAACATCACGTCCTGACAAAATGTGCCGTACACTCTATGACGAGAACGTGGACATGTGGAGTCACACGAGTTTGCAGTAACTTTGTCAACTACATCGTTCCAGACCTCCAGGGAACATCACGTCCTGGTAAAATGTGCCGTTCAGTCGTTGGTGAGGACGTGCACATATAGATTCGCACAAGTCTACAATAACTTCCTCAACTCATCGTCGCTCCAAAATACATTTTAATTAAACTGATTATAAACACATACTATTCCGTGTCCCATTTTTAATGCTTTAGTTTTTATATATGGTACGTAGTTCAATAATTACTACAACAGTAGCATATATTTTGAGAGACGTATCTATCCAAGTAAAATATATTCATTTTAGTTTAAAATGTCCATTAATAAAAACGTTTGGTTTTCCTTACCTTCATATAATTATTTTCACTAACTTTATACTGTAATTTACCAAAATGG
>JAQJVL010007680.1:0-22817 GCA_035578905.1 Stictocephala bisonia
TCAAAAGTTTTTATTTTACAGCCAATGATTACTTAAATAAATAAAATAACTCCATTATATTACCGTTGAAACTTTAAAGGCTAATGTGGGATGGAACCGTATGAATAAAACCATACCTGAAATCTTCCCAAATTTCATAATGATTGGATGAATGATGTAGAAATGCTTAAAGGACAAACAGACAGACATACATTTGTTTTATATAGATAGAGATAAGATGCCCATCATCAAGATACAGGCAAATATGTGAGGCGAATAAGTGTTATGAGGAGTGAAGTCGTTGTTACTAATTACGGTTGACTGTAACTGAAAAGACATTTATTAATATAAAGGATGTACAGTTCAGTGTGGAATCCAAACTCAAAATAACTTTATTTCCTTTTATGCAAATGTACAATGTTACAAAAATTGAACTGTATACATAGGAAAAAAAAAAATACTCTTAAATTAACCATTAACATGTGAAATACCAATACAACTAAAACACACAACTCCTTAAAGATTAACTTTAGAATTTAGATTTACAACTGGTCTACTAATACTGTTAAAGAAAAGAAAAAAGGTGGAAACTAGGACCGTTATGCGTGGGTTTTGCTGTATTGCTGAAATTGTTAGAGTATTGCTAGTTTAAATTTAGTAGAAAAAAAAGTGTATGGAAATAAGCCTACATAGGCAATGCTGCCTGTGCGTAGGCTTGAGTTGCTTATCAGTAGAATAATATTTTCACTAATTTATCCAGTGTATTTAAAATTGTAAAAGAATGTTTATGTATTTTTTTTAACTAGTTCTGTATACCATCTCATTTTCTTTTTTAACTATTTGTTTTGAAAATTTGGCAATGTTAAGTAACTCTGCTATATTCAAAAATGCTTTATTACAGCACAAGCACAAGAGAAAAAAAAAGAAAGAAGGAAAAAAAAGTTAATATATGCCTACATGAGTCAAGGAGGGAGGCAGAGAGAACGCTGTGGCTGAAAAACTATAGTAGTAGTATAGAATCAGTCCGTAGTTGCGTGGTAAAGGATGTTCAGGTTGTGGCCATGTCTGTATTCGGCAGTGATAAGAGCCTCTGCCTCTTGTGTACTGATAAGAGACAACCACTGGTTAGCATTTGTCTTTAGAGAAGCTAATGATGGAGAAGAGAACAATACCAGGCCCACATTTTGACGATAGTTGGACAGATTTCTAAACAATGTATGACATGTATAGAATGGATTTGTTGATAGATAGGTTTTAGCTAAGGGAACAGCTGAAATTCCAACATTACGTGAATATCTTGTATTGTGCGAGTGGGAAATTCTAGAAAAGATTATGTTATGTTTTTTAAATATATGAATTAAAAGGGCTTTTATGTATAGATGACGTACACTTAAAATACCAGTTTCAAAAAACAGAGCGTCAGTTGGATATCTAAAACCTTTGTTAAATCCCACTTTTAATATAGATTTTTGAATGATGTTAAGAGGCTGTAAATTACTTTTAAAAGCTCCCCCCCATGAAATTATTCCAAAAGACAACAAGGACTGAACGTAGGCAAAGTACGCTAACTTGATTTCTTTTTCACAGAGAATATCTCGAATCCGCTTGAACGCAAATACGTATTTACGCAATTTCTTTTTCAAACAGTCTATGTGTTGAGCCCAGTTTAATCGTCTATCAAAAATTACCCCCAAATACTTATAATACGTCACACCCTCAATAGCCTCGCAGCCGCATACCCGGCTATTGTAGTCTCCACAAGAATGAATCACTAAATTATCTAAGGTATAATCAGTATTACTCCTTAACGAGATAGGTAAGTATTTTGTTTTACTGACGTTCAAGCAAAGGAGATTCTGATCAAACCACGTTTTTAAGGACATGAGATCTCTTAAAGCAAATGAGCGCACCTCTGCCCAGTCCCGACCCTTTACGAGCGCCAAGGCGTCGTCGGCAAAAAGAAACAATTTACTATTTAAATTTAATCTTGTGATATTATTGATATATATTAAGAACAATATTGGTCCAAGAGTGCTACCTTGTACTACACCATAATCTATTGGAAGTAAATTACTATTGACCCCACCCAAAGCAACTAATTGTCGTCTTTCTGTTAAATAGCTAGAAAACCAATCAAGTGCTATACCACGCACTCCTATTTGCTCCAACTTTGGTAGTAGTAAATTTCTATCTATGCTGTCGAAAGCTTTTTTCAGATCTAAAAAGATAAGCATAATTCGCTCGTCTTTGGAAATAGAGTCGTGCAATTGTTTGTTTACATCAAAAAGTATGTCTGAAATTGTTATGTTCTCCCTAAAGCCATACTGACACTCTGTTAGAATCTGGTTTATTTGCAGGTATTTAACAAGCTGTTCTTTGACTATTCTCTCTAGTATTTTAGAGAAAACACTGAGTAAAGAGATCGGACGGAAGTTGTTTTTATCTGTATGAATTTTATCTTTATATAAGGGAAGAACTTTAGCAATTTTGAAAATATCTGGAAAGATTCCGGTGGATATACTGAGATTGACCAGGTGTAAAAGTGGTCGACTTAATAATTCGATGTTTTTTTTTAATATTGAAGCAGGAACACCATCATAGCCAGGAGCAGAGCCACCTCGTAGTGCATTTATATGTCGTTTTATGTCGTGTTCAGTAACAGTGTGTAAGGTGAGCTCTGAGTCAAGTCTATAGTCTGAGTCAGTAACTAGTAAAGGTCCTGTAATGTGTATAGTGCTTGCAAGGTTTTGTCCTACGGTTGAAAAGAAAGTATTGAATTCCTCTGCTACTTCTTTAAATACTAAATCGTTATAATCAGCGATGCCTGGTCGAAATTTTTTTATTGGGAAAGCGTCTTTTTTACAACGTATTCCAATCAGATCGTTGATAACCCCCCAAATATCTGTTGTATGATACACATATAAGTTCTAGAAAAACTTGCGTCTTATATACAACTAATAATTGGTTTGCACTGTTTATATATTAATAATAAAACTTAAACTAAACAAGGCTTTTTGTTTTAAGAAAATTTAATTAAGCGTTTACTACTATACATAATACTAGACATAGATTAATAAAATATCTAAATACTGGTTTTACTTAAATGTGTACTTTAATATTATACTTTAAATATTTTAACAGATTACAGTTTTTCACTCAATAAATGGTCTAATTGCATTTATATGAACAACATTATTGAAAATATTTTAATGAAGAAAAATATCTAGGCTAAGTAATATTGTAATTTGTAATATTTGAATGGTCCTTTATGTCTAATGTACAGGGGGAAACAAGGAATATGATCTAATTTAAAATATATATTTTAGCTTTATGAAAGAAAAAAATAAATAAATAAATAAAAATATAGACTTTAGTTGTTATTAAAGCCGTTACCAAATAATATAATTAACATTTAACCATACTTTTATAAATGTTGAGAATACAAATGAAAAATTAAAAATCCAAAGGTTTTAACTTGCACACTAAACATGACAGTCTAGGTAAAATTGATCAGAAAATAAAAAAAAAAAAATAATAAATAAATAAATAAAAAACAATAATAATAATTAAATACGTAAAAAAACCAAAATATCTGTTGTATGATACACATATAAGTTCTAGAAAATCTTGCGTCTTATATACAACTAATAATTGGTTTGCACTGTTTATATATTAATAATAAAGCTTAAAACTAAACAAGGCTTTTTGCTTTAAGAAAATTTAGATAAGCGTTTGCTACTATACATAATACTAGACATAAATTAATAAATATCTAAACTTTGGTTTTACTTAAATGTGTTCTTTAATATTTAACTTTAAATATTCTAAAAGATAATAGTTTTTCACTCAATAAATGGTCTAAATGAATTTATATGAACAACATTATTGAAAGTCTTTTAATTAAGACAACATCTAAGCTAAATTAATAGTTAGTAGTAATATTGCAATTTATAATATTTGAATGGTCCTTTATGTCTAATGTACAGGAAGAAACAAGGAATATGATCTAATTTAAAATATATATTTTAGCTCTGTGCAAAAAAAAAAAAATATATATATATATGTATAGACTTTTAGTTCATTAAAATATATGCGAAAACACAATAAATTGAGCTGAGGGAAAACTTAACAAATACCAAAATGATTTAAAATTACAATTATAACCAACCACGTAGTATTAGTCCGATTTTTGGTGAACTGATAAGCTTAATATTCAGTTCACAACAACCAAATCCTAGCAACCATCCATTGACTTCTCTAGCAGTGGCAACCACTGAGTGGATACGATGTTGATATCAATATGACTAAGCAAAGAGCCTATTGCCTACAATCTCTTCAACAGTTAACCCCTAAGTGGCTAGGTGACAACAATCCATCAACATATCGTTGGTGACAAGAGTAAAATGGAATGTTTTATTAGCTTATTTTAAAATACAAGTTTTCATTTATATCTCATTGAAAAGTCCTTTAAACTGCAGATGGCAACAAATTAAATATTTGTTACAGATATGAAGGAGAACTCATGCAGGGCTGGTTTCATGGTCATGGGGTCTTCTGGAGAGCAGATAGTATGAAGTTTGAAGGTGAATTCAGGGGTGGCAGAATCTGGGGCCTAGGTTGGTACAGTAACTACATTCATTATCAAAAGTAGACACTGGTGGCGCAGTGTTATAACCCAGCTACTTAGGGACGAAGTGTTTGGAAGATTGTAGGCGATAGGTTTCATGCTCGGTCCTCTTAATACTGACATGGCACCAGCTCAATGGTTGCCATCGACATGGGTACTACTAGAAAGGTCCAGAGTGTCCATGTTGGGTGGTAGTCAAGGTTCAGGTGTTGAGTGTTAGGGGAGAGAACTGAGTGTTAGACTTGTCAATTAGTTGAAAATCAGACCAACACTGTGTGGTTCGGATTCCACGTAAAGCTGTAGATACCATAGTTGCCCTGGCTATTGGGCTTTTAATAAATAGTCCTTTCTGGACTAAGTTGAACTCAGATAGTAACAATGACTATACTCGTTCATCTACACTCATCACATACATTTACCCCTCATATTCGCCCATATATCAATGAGTCTTAGAAATGAATAATGAATAGATAACAAGAAATTAAATGCCCACATTAGATTATTTAGTTCACCAGGCAAATTACTTATAAGATTGTCTCATTATATCATGGGTAAAACATATAAATAAATAGCAATATCAGTACTAGAATGTTGTTCATATACAGAACTGTTTAACTTCAGGGGTTAAAACCTGTGGCATAAATACCTAAGGCTTATTATAAGACTTTGAATGCTAAATATTTGTCAATCCATAAAGGCATAATTATTTTTAATATTAAGATATCCCAGTTAGTTCAAATCCTGGTTGGTTGTTTCAAGTGAAATACAGTTATGTTCTTTGACACAAGAAATGTGATACAGTAGAACCCCGCAAATCCGAACTAATTGGGGGAACAGCTTGTTCGGATTCCGAAAAGTTCGGATTATCCGAAAAATAGCGTATAGAGTTACTGTACCAACATTAGCACACTTGTTCAACGTTAACTGACGTTCATCACACCCTTCAGAAAAAGAACTGACATGTGGTGAAATTAGGGCTGTTTTCTTGCCACCAAATGTCACTCCATTATTGCAGCCAATGGACCAGGGTGTCCTGCAGTTTATAAAACTTTATTATAGAAAACATTTGGTACGGACACTTCTATCAGATGAAGAAAGTTCCATCACTGACATCCTGAAAATAATCACGATAAAAGATGTAATTTATTGGGTGGCTGAAGCCTAGGACAACTGTCCTGAAACTTTGATTAAAAAGTCGTGGAAGAAGCTGTAGCCAGATTTACAATTTGAAGAAACACAGCATTTTCAAGCTCCACTACAAAATGACCTCCTAGATGTCGTTCAAAAACTTCCAGGATGTGAAGAAGATGGAGAAAATGATGTCATAGAATGGGTTGGTGTTGACGATAATGGCCACCAAGAATACAATGATGAGTAAATCGTAAATTTGGTTCAACCTCAAAGTCCTAATGAAGACGAAGAAAGCGGGAAGAAATTTCCCAACTAGATCGAGTGTCACACGCAGATGCCACTAAAGCCCTGGATTTGGCTCAACTATATGTGGAGCAGAGCCCTGCTGCGTTACCAGCTGACGTAATGTTTATGCGTAGATGGCTTAACATTGCCGCTTCTAGTCGCTACACATCTATGCGTCAGAAGAAAGTTACAGAGTTCTTTAAGAACACACCTTAATCTTTTATATTTTTATACTGTATTTTATCTAACGTTGTATTCATGTATTCATTCTGTACTATACTGTACTTCACTGTATTTCAAGTTCAATTATAAACCATTTTAACGATGTTGAAGGTGTTTTTGTAAATTAAAATTATGTTTTTACGTTTTTGACTGTTATTTCATTCCCGGTTTTGCGACTCCAAATTTACTAAATACAGTATTTTAACTTGTTAAAGAAAAAGTTTCCGATCCCCGTCAGTTCGGATTTGCCGAAAATTCGGATTTGTGGGGTTCGGATTTGTGGGGTTCTACTGTATACTTATTTAAAAATGAAAGGATCAACTCTAATTACACTATTTACAGAATCGTATTTTCACCAACTGTATATTCATAACTTAAAGAATTACTATATTACAAAAATACTTTCACCACACACAGCACCAACCAAAAAATATTTCAGATACACGGTAGAGCATATGAGTGAACTGACTGACTGGGGATGCCAATGAATCATTCTTGTTTTAAATCAAGGTTCCATGTGGACACTTTTTATTGGCCAGCGCCCTTCAGACAGGGACACTTTAAGTGCAGTATCACTCTCAACTCTCTCTGAACAATACATCTTTCAGCATTGCATACTTATTCAAAACTATCATTTGGCAATTTGATCAATGTAGTCATCGAATGTTTTTCACATTACTGCAATCAAATACTCTTCAAACATTTTTTTTACAAGTAACACAATCAACTGCCAACTTTGTGTTTCTATTTAACTAATTAATAAGAAAAGAGACAAGATATCTCATGAACAATTCTTTTTTTTCAAATTATTATAATATAAATAAAACTGCTTATCCAAAAAAATCAGGAATTCTGGACTTTTCAGAACATCAGGTACCCATTTCTGTAAATTTTGAGGGCTGTAGAAACTCTGAGTAAATGAGACAAGCCTGCTGAATGCCACATCCGATATATATATATATAAATAAACAACATTGCACTATGCTTCCTAGATACATTTCCAGACAATTTATCATACTACTATCTTGCCTGTAATCTATACAAATTTGTTGATTTATGATTGCAGAAATTCTCTAACATTACATGTTTTTACAGGGATGATAACATTCAGTGATGGAAGTCATGGCTTTCCTAAGAATGAAGGGTTTTTTCAAGATTGCAAGCTAGTTAGAAAAAAGCGATGTCCTGAAGTTGTACAACGGGCTCAGAAAGTTGCCCTGATGGCTCGAGCCCAAGCAGAGCAGAACCAAAACTGAGAATTGTCACACTCACTTTTACAAAGTAAAGAAATTCAATGCTTTTGAAAATTTGTATATTTTAAAAGTCAAAATAATTTTTATTGAAGACCAAACGGTCTTAAATTGATTTCAAAAAAGAGTTACTTAATACATATTGTAAGTCCTTTACATAGTTGTCCTATGAAAAATCTAAATTAGTATACAAGAAAACTTCAGCCTTTATTCTTAAGTATATTGATTTTTTACTTCTATACTTCAAATAACCTGTAACTAGGCTTATTTTATAACTTCACTGTAGGCTGTAGATCTGTGCGTGGATTTCATTAATATTTTCTAAACTCTTGAGCATACGCACCCATAGCCAATTGCCACAATTCTAAGAACAATACCTAAGTTATATGGTTTGAAATATTTTGTTATGGATGCACGTTTGTCTTATTTTTTATTTATGTCGAAATTGTGTAGAACAGTATCTGATTTCGTCACTCATATATATTTAAATTTTTAGTTAATAATTGAACTGCTTCATTGTCATTATGTTGGCCTAAATAAAAAAATAAAATAACATCACTACAGTTTCCTTCCTTCTTCAAAAAGAGGTACAATGGCCTCTGTAATCCTCAGTTGGACCCTACTACTATTGTTCTTGATCTCAAAGTTTCAGACAATGGCCTAAAGTAGAAGTAAGAATTATTTTGAGTGGTGTTCAGTCAGTTGAGCAGTTTGGTAATGCCCATATATTTTTCTGTGAGAGTTTCTGTGATATATTTTGATAAACTACCTTTACCAACCTCTGGTCTGAGGATGGTAAAAATTGTTAACCAATATTGATTATCTTAATATTTGTACTTTTTGAACTGATATTATGATAAATCTATGTTGTGTGAAATTCACTCACACTGTGAACTTTATTCAACGAGTGAAATACCAAGTATCAATTCCGTTGAGGATTCAAACATTAGATCCTTCACTATTATTGAAGTGAATGCTCATACATATACAGTGGTACTGACCCACACGCCCACCCATACATTTACAGTGGTATTGACCCACTCTTTCTACAATACTACTGTACGTGTATGGGTGGGTAGGAGGGGGGGGCATACCACTGTATATGTATGGGTGGTTGGGAGGGTATACCAATTAATACTTTTCATCAGTCTTACTTTCATAAAGTATTACCAATTAATACTTTCATCAGACTGTTGATAAACAGGAGTTTGGGTTGGAAGGATCAGATCGTTGAGACTTGTAACAAAGTGTTTTCTGGAATTCACAGTCTTAACGATTTGCTCCTTGACATGAAAGTTATTTTAGTTAGCATTATGACTTTCCCATACTTTAACTACTGTGACGGATGACATGACCATTGAACTCTCTGATAAATTGCAGCGTGCACAGAATTATTGTGTTCAATTTAAGGCGTGATGCTCATGTCTCACCCTTCTTCAATCATTTATAAACCCCTTAAACTGAAGGAGCTCCGACAGTATCACGCTCTTACTTTTCTGCACACTGTATTAAAAACTGGTTCACCTAGGTACATATTTGATCGTTTTAAGTTTCTTTCCCAGATCAATTCTCATTCCACTCGATATGGATCCTCTAAGCTGTCTATTCCCCATCATAACTCAATGTTTCTCAATAAATCATTTACGGTTTCAGTATGTCGTTCATGGAATTCCCTTCCTGAAAGCTTGAGAAATATGGATTTTAGGGCATTGGTTTTAGGACCTAGACTTGAAGGACCTACTTTTGCGGACCTCGCGGGAGTGATGGGGGTGTGGGGGCACTGTTTTTATAGCAGATTACCTGAGCGAATGAGTCTGTAAGAATTTAATTTATTATATTAATTGATAAGTATGTTAGATTATTTTAACTATTAAATTGTATTAGTCGCATGTTTATAATTTTTCAGTTTTTTTATTGTCTTTGATTAGTAGTTTCGCTTTGTAAATTAAGTTTTGTTTGAATTTTAGTTTTAGTTTGAAATTATATTTTATTTTGTTTGTTTAGTTTTACACAAGGTTGAATGGAAGAGAGGACTTCATAGTCCTAACTCCGCCTTTAAATAAAGACATTCATTCGTTCAGGGGCATTGTGATGCAGCAAAATCCAATTAATTATTTCCTGCCCATTTTCAGGTTGTTTCTCCTAATGGCATCTTGTAAGCACCTAAGAATTTCTGTGTAAAGTTCTTAGTTCACTGTTTGGGAATGAGCTCGTAGTTAATTATAAACCTCTGTAGTAAATAAAAACTCTCAGCATAACTTTTCCCTTACTTTTGTCCAAACGAAATATTTACCTCCTTAGTGATGTTGTTTTTCACTCAGAGGACTGTGTTTTGTTTGGGGGCCGTACAGAAAACACCATGTTAAGTCAAAATCAGGATCTTAATTAGCCATATCAATAAACTCACCAGCAATTGTCATTCGTTGTTCTTTATGATCTGAAGTCAACATTTTTTAAACCACTTGCAAGCAAACTTGATGCATGTTCAAATGGTCATGAAGAGTGGTGTGACACTTCCATGCGATAAATTTACCTCATGCGATTACATCAATTGGTATTCTTCTGTTTTTACAGAAAATTTTCCAAACTCGTTCGATGTCATCTGTGGTTGCAGTTTAAGGACATCCACTACGAGTGTCATCTTTAATGTTTATGCGACCTCCACGAAAACGTTTATGCCATTTGTAAACGGCTTTTCTTCATTGCCTCATATTCATACGCTTGAATTAACATTTGAATTGTCTCAGAAGTTGACTTTTCAAGCAAAACCCATAATTTAATGTTTGCCCTCTGTTCATTGCCATTTTCAAAAGGCGAAAATTCAAACACAGAAACACACGAACAGCACTCTCCACAGGGAACAATGAGGGGCTAACCGATACTCCTGCTACCACTATCCCTTCTCTAGGAGTAGTACCACCTGCTACACAGCAAAATTTCTACCGACAACCATGCTCTGTGTCTCTGGACATCGATTCCAAGTACTGTTTGACTCAACCTAGCACATAGATCAAGATAAGTAGGATAAATATGCCAAACTATAGTTTGTTCTTAATATATGTGTTCTTAAGGCATGTGGTTATAATTTTTTAAAACAAAATCCAAAGTTTATATCGATATCAGTGAGTTGTCTGGATAGAGGATGGTTGGACAGTAATAAACCAAGCCAAGCCAACAAGACTGAAGTGCCAAAGTGGTGCAACACTCGTCAAAGGCAATAATCTGCATGCTTGTAGCTGTTATAAACTATATCGTCACTGGAATTAATGGGTCAGTAAAACTATTATTAATTTTTAACATTTAATTAAACAATGATTTAAAATATATAATTACACATTTCACCTTTGTAAGAAGTGGTTTTAAATACTAAAGAACTTACTGATTACTTTTTTTATTGCACATTATGGCTATTTTAGCAAGGTCTTCCTGCTCTTCTCTTACTTGAGAAATCTAAAAAAAACACACACACACACAAATAACAAATACATAAAAACATATTGTTGTTAATTTGCTATTTACAATTATTAATAATTCTATAACTTGAGGGTGCCATAACTTTTAAGTATTATGAGACCATATCTTATATCCAATTTGTATCCATCAAACTAATATAAAAGAAAGTAAATCAAGTCTAGTTCAATTCTTCAACTCTTGGATCTGATGCAAGAAATCTCCAATTAAAAACTCAAAAACTGAAAGGAACCAACTGGTTTTCTTGAGCTACTTATTTTTTAAGAAATAGTTAGTAATTGATGACTTAACGAAAATCAGGTAAGGTTCAATCACTTATCTACAAAGTTTATGATACATATACAGTGAAAACCCTACTGTCCGTCACCCTATTTTCCGCCAGGTTCTGTTATCCGTCAGTGTCTGGATTCATCACGCCAAGATATGACAGTTGCTGTATGACTCATCTGTCTAGAAGACGACAATTCCCCCTCCAGCCGTCTAGCCCACATAAGCCTAGTTCCAACGGCCTGCCATCTGTAAGGCCTCATCTGCCGTCTAACAGATAACAGGTCATAGGAACAGGTCGCCTGTCGTACGGACACACCGTCCAGGGCTGCCTGAACAGGTCTCGTACAACATGGGGAAAGAGGTGGCACTACAAAGGCATGTTGTCAAAGATGAAGTTTTAAGCTGCCACGCCTACCCAGGTCTCGGGCTGTTGGAACGGTCCTGTCTGATGATACACATGCTAGTCGCGGCAACACACTATTCGTGTTCCGACATCAGGCCGCCTGATGTCTGTATTGCAGTTTAATTTTAATAATGTTGATAATTAATTTTTCTGCTAATTACATAATGTACAAGCTTATGTTTTACATTAAAACTAGGCCTATTGTAATAAAAGGGTAGTTGTGACCTGCAGTATATACATTCTGAAACATGTCTTTTTTCTAACCTTTTCATTTTCATTTTGTTAATCAATATGTACTGTACAGCATTTAAATTTAACGTGTGTAAGCACTAATAATAAGTTTCTAGCGATATAAGTGTGTTTGGGCGAATTCTCTATAATCCGTCTATCCTCCAATCTGTCACGGCCACGGTCCCGACCCCTGACGGAAAATAGGGTTTCTACTGTACTATCAAATAATTTAATTTATCATGTGACATAAAGTTTTATATTATTATGGGATGTTAATGATAGCTAATTGCAAGAGTAGATGAATTTATTATGTCATATCTACATAAACTATTTTGTTTTTGATTATTTTTTTCAAATTGATGATTTATTGAAAATTTTTTCTGATTATTGATATTTGGAATTCTGAGCTAGCCATTTTAAGCATATTAATACTGAATTATAATAAGATTTTTATCTACCAGCAGCTAATGAATTTGTTATCTTTTCTTGCAATATGTACTTGTACTTACCATCAAACTAATATCTTGAACAGACGCTTGCATTTTGGGCAAGCTTAAAGCGGTATTCAAGGATTTTTCTAGTGGGTACTTGCAAGCTAGTTTCTTAACATCTGTTCTTGGAAGTACTATGCTGTTTTCCTGTAAAACAATGTTACAGTAATTACATTGTTTTAAAGCAGTAACAAATACTCTTAAAGTTTTTGCATAGAATGGGAATCCCGGTTCTGAATCTCTTATGCAGGAAATGTGGTGAGGAGGTACAAACTGCTCAACATGTCATATTTGACTGCCTGGCACTATGGGCCAGGAGAAACAAAACCCTTGGTGTTGTACAGGAAACAGACCAAAGAGACTGGCAGGAAAGCATTGTCAAGAAGCTCTCACGGTTCAGCAAGGACCTGGGATTTAATGGAGAATGAGCTCCTGGGAATGACAGTGCACAATAAGCTTAGTAGCTGCGCGGCAATTCCAGGTGCAATTTGCAGAAGTCGGCCCTCAATAAAAAAAAACTCAAACATTTTGGTTTTAAATTAAAAAATATAAATACATTTTTTTCCTAATAGGATTAATAATCCCAAACAATAAAAATAAACATATTGTTTTGTAGTATTTCAAAACATATTAAAAACTATATGATATGAACAGAAAATGTCCAGGTTTGAATTGATCATGAAGTTTCAATTATTTATTTACATATTATCACCTCAGTTTGCCAAGTCACAGAAGTTGTGCAAAACTTTATTTTACTTTTACGTTGTTTTTGAAAAAAAGTGAATGAATCAACTAGAGAAAATTACAAATAACCAAAGTATACGGTAACGACAGCGTCAAGGTCTTATCTACAATATTTACATCACCAAATGTTTCGCCCATGCTGTGATGTGGCATCCTCAGTGGTATCTCTGAGATTGCCACTGGTGTACTTGGTGTACAGTCACAGAGATACCATTGAGGATGCTACATCACAGCAAAACCTTTGGTCATGTAAATATTGTAGATAACACCTTGACGATGTCGTTATTGGAAGCTTTAGTTATTAGTAATGACACCGGCCGCTTAAACTTAAAAAATAAAATAACTAGAGAAAATTTTTAAAATATTTGTAGTTTTCTTTCTCTGCCATCTAATTTATTTATTAGTGATCATAACAATAGTCTAGTCCTAAAATTCTACATTCTGTTAGATCAAGTAAGGGAATTTACAAATGAAATATTATCTAAGCTTTACTAATTTGTTTGACATGTATCCAATTTAATGTTTCTTTCTTCTTGTGAACTTATGAGAAGAAGAATAGAACTAATAAAACTTGACAAGCAAACAGATGATGGTCAACATTATTAATGGACAGTCTATGAGAGATGAATGTTTTAAGTGTCTCTTATCATTCATCACAAATCAAATCTTGTTTATTAGCCATTAATAAATGAACTCTTAAATCTTAAGGTAAAACCATACAACTGCTTAGACATTATAAATAGAAGGCATGTTTTTAAAGTAATCACTATTTTGGAATAAAACAAAAACCATATGACTTTGGTAACAACATTATTTTAATATGAAAGCTTGTACTTTAACTCTCTCAACGGCTGTTGGCTGATTTCCGCCGATAAAATGTCACCAAATCGCCTGTCAGCTGGATTCCGCCGACTTTACATCGGTTTGCTAAATAATTTTCTATAATGAACAGTTTAACGTAACAGCGATGTATTACACATCGATGGAATCATGAATAGTTGACGAATGGAATGGTGTATTTAGTTTGTTGCTATGACAACTGGAAGAAGATGAAACAGATTTAAATAAAACACAAAGCAGCGTAATTTTCTGTCTGTGCTTTGGTCTTAAAAACTAAAGTAATAGTTATATTTATTAGCTGTAATATAATTATTATGTCATAGAATTGTTCTACAACAAGTGTTTAGCAATTTGTTGAATGTATAGTGCTGTTTTATAGTGATAAAATATAGTGTAGTGTAATTTAATTAGGATATGGTATATTTTTCTAAAAATGATAGTAATTGTTACAAAATAAGTAAATAAAGTGTTGTTTCTATTTTTGTATAGGCTATTTATACCATTCCAGATTTATATTTACTTTAAAAATCATGTTTTTGTGGAACATTTTAGTGCTTACTAGGACTCTAGTGTTTATGACAAAAATGTTTTTGTGAATTTGCAAACAAATCAGTTACCATGGTAACAAATTTTTAGGTTTGTGTACTGCATGTGGTTATAGTAGTATAAACAACTAGCTGAACCCGGCGGACGTTGTCTCGCCTTTCATTTTTCATTGACATACCAAAATAAAGCAATAAAAAGAATTATAGAAAAAAACCATTATTTATTAAATGAGTGCAAGAGGGTAAACAATATTTTTGGTCTTCTTATTTGGTGTACAAATTTAAAGTTTTTTTGTAGTGTGTGCTACACTCTCAAGGTGAAATGTAGAACTACAATAAATCAAAACATATACAGTACTGTTGTTGTGAGAACTTCAATCTGCTTATGGCATGCGAAACTACATTAAACCACACAGTCATATGTTTTTTGTAAACAATTCAGATTCTCCATTTGAATAACATGGGATCTTTAGGAGCCCGTGGGGCGGGACCCTGTGGACGGATCTGCATCAAACTTCACAGAAACCATCTCGGGAGTATACAGGACAACATCCTAAAGTTTCATGGCGATCGGTTGGATGGTTTGGCAGCGCATAAACTTCAAACATATATATATATATACAAACATCCTCTTTTATAAATATAGATTTAATTTTTCATATATTATATAAGACCTATATATTTTCTGAAAGTACACAAAATCTTAAGTGTTAGGACTATCTTGGAATTATGAATTGATGTACATAAGATCATTTCCTACTAGGCACACCTCCCCCTTTTTGTATGTTTTAAAACTAATTTCTGAAATATAAGTTGCTACATAAATATATTAAGATCATTATATTCAAAAACATATTTATAATTTTTTTAGACCTCGTGTTATGTTTCATTGTGAACAAAATGGTATCAAACATAGGTAAGTTTATTAAATTTTCATATTTTTTATATATTTTAGAAAAAAATCTGCAAATTGGCTAAAATTCCTCCAGCATTTTAGAAAAAAGAAGTAGGTGGATTGAGAGTTGAATTTTTTAGCATAATTTCTATTAATATGGAGGCACTTATTATATCATACAACCAGCGTTTGAAAAACTTCCTCGAAGAAATCTGCTGCGTTATGGACAACCATTGCAACACGGTCATTTTGATACTGTTGTCACTGTTAACCTCCCAGATGCTTCTTCAAGTTCAAGAATAAATGCAAGTAACTGGGTGCAAGATTAGGACTTTATGGTGGATGATCAATTTGTTTACAGCCATATAATCAGATCAGATCTTGTGTTTGATTCACTGCATTGTTATGATGCAAAATGATACCAACTCAGCGTGCCACTTCCTTCTGATACAAATTCGGAAAAACCAGACGAATATTTTGGTTGACCAGTTTCAGTTATTTGGTACAGTCTTGATTTCAAGAGGAATTTCTTCTGTAATCTATAGAATTGAACACTTTTTGCTGACTCTCATAGTAACTATAGGGGCATGCTTACTGTAAAGATTGAAAATTAATTTGTTAAGAGAATGAAACATTTCATTAACTGAATCAAAACTTTCTACTTTTACAGCATAACAATCAGCCAAGAACTCAGGTTTTCTAAACACTCTAAAATTACAGTATGACATCTTTCCCTAGCTGTAAGAATTTTTAAATTTAATACACAAAAGATGAGATAATGATGTGAAATAGCGAGCACATATATTTGACCAAGATGAACTGGAAGATCAAGATCACTGACAACCACTAAGTCTAACAAAGTGTTAAGTTACATAAATGGAACATGTTGGCAAGTTGTATACTTATGTTATTGTTATACTTGTCTTAAGCAAGTCAGTATACATATCAGACATAACTAAAACAGTGTTGTAACCAGATAAAAAAGCATTTTCAAAGCATTTCTATTTCAAAAAAGCGTAACAAGAGAGCGCTTTCACAGTTTGTCATGTGTTCAATTCTAAGTAGCAGCCTACGATGACGTCTGGTAGGCCATTAAAGCAGCCAAGACAAGAAACAAGTGTGGCCTATACCCCACTTGCTTGAGTTCTAACGGCGAATGGTTATCATATCTCTATGAATGCCTTCGACGTTGGAGCCTTGGGCACGTGGGATGACCATTACTGGAGAACCCTCCAGCAATTTATCTCAAGGTGGTATGGGACCACCCTCTCGAGAAGGTGCGTATCTGAGACTATTCGCTGGAGCCAACATCTACGTTACTCATATCACTGGCGACCTGCAGTGGCCTCAGGCTCTACCCATCAATATCTAGCTGACCACTGATATTTATTGTCAATAGATTTAATGTAACTTATTCTAATACCCTGACTAATAATATTAATTATCAATAATAATTTTACCGTTATATATTGTATTAGTTTATTATTGTTGCAATTTACGACCTGATACTTGACTTAGATGTTTATATACACTGTAAATTAGTTTATTTAAGCAACGAAATGCAAACATATTCCCAAAAGCGAGAAATCAGATCCAGACAGGCCGACCTCCATGAACATAAACTCTGGTCTTGCCACATAATCCTGAGGTGTTAAGAATAATAGTTTTACCGTCAGGTAACTTTTAATGTACACAGCACCACATCATCAATTCCTCAGCAATTTGTCGTTCCTATATAGGTTATAGCCTGGAATTTCCCTTTCAACTAGGATTTGGAAACGGCAATTATATAAAATATTTGTATACGAAAAATTGGCCTGACCTCTTCCACATGACCTCTCAATGACTGAGCATTAATATGAGCAGCAGTGAATTGTTTGGGGGAAGGAGCTAGTTTACTGATAAGCAAATCAGAGGTATTGGGTTATGTAGGAGAGGGGATGGGAGGGGCAGTGACTGTGACAGAGGAGGGTTGTAGAAGATATTATTAAAGCATGTGATAAAGAGATTCTACCAGATAAGAAGGTTTTCATTAAAAAATATGTGCTATATTATATTTTTAAGTTAAGAATCAGAGCGAAAACTTACAACAACAGACTGTTTCAATCGCAGATTTTCAGCCACAAGTTTGGCATAGTTGCTAGGCATCTCTTTCCTTTTATCTGAGACATCACATAAAGTGACAATTAGTTCATCTTGCAACTTATAAATATTTAATTTCTCTTCCATTTTCTATCCTGATAAAATTTATGAAGGAATGCTGAAATAAGCAACATGTATTTATTATGTATGACGCATAAATAAAAATATCAAAAGTAAATGTGAATATTTAAGTACAGTCTAAAGAAAATCTTATGTTTTATTAACAATAAGTTTGGTTTGAGTGATTTCAAACCAAAACCTTATTATAAATATCAGTAAATAGCATTATACATGTATAGGTGGAGGGGGGGGAGGAGCAAAAGCCCTGCACCTTTGTATGTGGATGGGTGGGCATTATGATACACGTTTGGCATAAGAAACATTTGATGATGTAAATATTGTAGACAACACCTTAACCGGAAGCTTTAGTCCTCAGTAATGACACCGCCTGCTTAAGCCTACGAAATAAAATTAAGATATTTTATTTCAGCTATTTAACAGAGAAGTTTCAAATTAACCATTTGAACATTCTATGTACTCAGTATAGTACACAGCTGATATATGTTATTTACCATATTTATTTAAAGAGATGAAAGAAACTAACCAGAGAAGATATATTCACAAATATATATTGACCAATTTTTTTAATTGTTAATTAATACCACTAACATCTTATTTATGAGGTTAAAGGAAGGCTGACAGAATAGTGCCCACTGTAACTTTATATGGAGTGGGTTACAGAGACAATAAAAAGTCTTATTGTAGTTTATATATGCACCAAAAAGTTATTAATGGGAAGGGGGTGATTGGGTGTCAAACTAAAATCATGATTAGGAGTATCTTATAATGTTGTGGGTAGTTCTATTCTTTATGAGTTAGGAACTACTGAAATTAGGTTGAGGGTATCTAGTATATGGTGTAGCACTGATTGAAATTAGGTTGAGGGTATCTAGTATATGGTGTAGCACTGATTGAAATTAGGTTGAGGGTATCTAGTATATGGTGTAGCACTGATTGAAATTAGGTTGAGGGTATCTAGTATATGGTGTAGCACTGATTGAAATTAGGTTGAGGGTATCTAGTATATGGTGTAGCACTGATTGAAATTAGGTTGAGGGTATCTAGTTTATGGTGTAGCACTGATTGAAATTAGGTTGAGGGTATCTAGTATATGGTGTAGCACTGATTGAAATTAGGTTGAGGGTATCTAGTATATGGTGTAGCACTGATTGAAATTAGGTTGAGGGTATCTAGTATATGGTGTAGCACTGATTGAAATTAGGTTGAGGGTATCTAGTATATGGTGTAGCACTGATTGAAATTAGGTTGAGGGTATCTAGTATATGGTGTAGCACTGATTGAAATTAGGTTGAGGGTATCTAGTATATGGTGTAGCACTGATTGAAATTAGGTTGAGGGTATCTAGTATATGGTGTAGCACCGATTGAAATTAGGTTGAGGGTATCTAGTATATGGTGTAGCACTGATTGAAATTCTAATTATTGAAACTATTATGGAAGAGACAGTGCTTTCAGAATGTTGGATCTTCATGCAATCACTAAGGCAGTTTACAGAAAGTTTACAAAAGGTACAGAATATAAATCTATTGGACAGAGCACTGTTAGTACTGAAATATTTTATTTGATGTTGTTGGAGTAAGAGCAGTGGTTCCAAGGTTATATGTTACAGAAGTTCTGTAATTGATAGCTGAAGAAAGCTAGGAGACCAATAGGGAGTTTTGCAGGAGTTTTGTTGCGAAGATGGTTAAACTGGTTAACTGCTACATCATTATCATTTTTAATTTAATGTGTATGACAAAGGAAATTACTAGCTACCTACAACAAACTTTCTTACAGTATCTTAACTTTCTTCTCTTTTTTACTAAACTTAACTTTTAATAAAGAAGAACTAAGAAACATCTCTTTTTACAGTATAGTTCTGTGTCTCTATAAAATTTTGATTAAACTAAGAAAATAAGGTTATTTTTAGAACACTAGACAAAAGGATTTCTGTAAGGAATGAAACAAGTCTTCCTGGTAAAATGGTAAACTGGACTTACACATCACAGAAAACATTTAAAGTTAGTGAGATATTTTGAGGCCACTAGTCCCTTCCTCCGTCAGCAGAGAACTATAGGCCTAGTCTATTTACTGAATCTTCCATCTTGACTTCAGATACCTACAATAAGTGCTGGAACAACGAGGAGGTTAGGAATTCTATGACAAGTGACATGAATATATCCATAAAAACGCCTTGCAAGGATGTCATTTTAAAATATTTCTCCGTCTGTCCAATGACCTGCATGTTTGAATATAGGAATTTTTATGCAAGAAAACATTTTATGATCACATATTTTATTATTGTTTGAAATTTCTTATACATTTTTGTTCCTTATTGCTTATATTTTTGTAGCTTACCAGACAAAATGTGTTCTTGATAATGTTGCCTGTCAGAGCTTTACTCAAACGCCACTAATCTTGTTCAATTCAATTTGATAAATTCATTGAATACAGTATAGTTTGCTTTACTACTAATGGCTAGTCATGTGTTAAGAAGTCTTCCTATTATGTTGGATCAAGATTAAACTTGAGTATTGTTTATACATAAGCTGGCCTATCATAAATTCACTTGCATGTGTCTGTCATTTCCAAAACGTGTTCTTCTGATTCTTTCAATCCCATTTTTTCCCTTTTTTTCTTTCTTATGACAAGACTAGTCTGTGTATTTATGCAGTTTCTTGCCACCGAACAAAATTGGAAAATTTTGTTTGATATGGGTCTAGAATTGGCTGTATTTTCACGAGATATGTTTTTTATTCCGCGGAAATCACATATTTAACAGAAAAATTTGAAAAAAAAAAAATGTTACAATTTTTAGTATTTCTGTCATATTTCAGTCAATTTAAATGGTATTTTAATGGTCTTTTTTATGTGTTTTCTGCGCTGAATACAAACTATTTTGGTCTATTATTTCCCGAGATATAATGAGAAAACTACTTTCACGGTGAATCGTGATTATCGGCCATTACGCGACCATTTAAAACAACAACTATTAATAACAAAAACTGAATTCACCTATATTCCTGCCGGAGTGACGGCTGGTAAGCCATCATGGAGACCAAACACTCAAATGTAACGCAAATTATGAATTAAACCACGTATTTGACCGAAAAAACAAATGTTACAACTTTAAGTCTGTCTGTCATATTTCCATTAATTTAAATGGTATTTTAATCCTATTTTTGTTATTTTTATGTGTTTTTTTGTGCTGAATACGAATTTGAAAACTATTTTAGTCTATTACAAACATTTATCGAAATATAATGGAACAACTACTTTTAAGGCGTTTCACGGCTATTACGCGATCATTATATATGACAACTATTAATCACGGAAACCAAATTCACCTATATTTCCGCCAGAGTGACGGCCGGCAGACCATCATGGAGGCCAAATACTCCAATTTAACACAAATTACGTATATTTTGGGTAAATGACAACCAGAATAAGTTAGGTTATGTTTGGTTAGGTCAGTAAAAATGCATTTTTCGGGCTGAAAAAAATAATTTTACTGCAAAATAAAAACATGTGAAATAAAAAAAATTGTCAATAAGTAACGATTTTTAAAAAAGTTAGTTATTTTCACTATCAGATAAAAAACAAATTTTTAGATTTTTTGGCAAAATAAAGTTATCCGCAGATGAAATCAACCTCCTCAAGAGATATATATATACTCATATTTATCCACTTTTTAAACAAGAAATCATATTTTCAGAGGTGGCAAAAAGTGCATTAATACCCCAATCTGACTCAGAAACGCTTTATTTATATTTTTCCTGTGCTACTGTATTATTTGCAACAGACCAAGATGGATCGGGCAAACAATGATGTTTCCATTGCTACCACAATTTTGTCAGCAAACTTCAAAGTTCACTAGGCCTACTAACAAAAATTATTTTCTAGAGCAGTACTAAGTCTGTGTAATTACACTCTTTTCCAATTTGGTACCATGTAAAGTGAGCACAATTACGAACATTACCAAATCGAGTTATTTAGGTCTAGACAATATATTTTTATTTCAGGATGTTCTCTATAGCTCTTTGACCAAATTCAAAGATGTATGCTTGTGACTGGTTGTTTGATTACATATGTAGAGGAAAGAAAGTTTTCCAATAAGACTGGTTTGTATGGGGAACAATTCATTTCCCCTTAGTTTAACAAATTATGAATATTGGGTGGATGAATCAGAAACTTGCTTTTCAAAGTTTTATGTTTGAAACTACAAATACTGTTCAGAATTCAATAATAGATGGTGAATTTATCAAACAATGTAAATTCTAATCAAGTTTACTACACATAGCCTAAGCCTAACCATGGATAGCCTATATATAATAGTTGATATTACAAGCAACTTATTTGTAAAAGTATAAAATTTACAAATAAGTTGTATATACATTTACAATTCTGTAGTTATGAGTTTGCATTTTACGACTGCAAATATGACAATCTAAGTGTGATTATGATAGGTTTAGTACTCACCTAATGTACATTAACCTTAAATAGAAAACCTAACTTCAGTACATTGAAATTATAAATAGCCTCGTTAAAGTTATAACCTATGTTATTAATTACCGCTTTACTTAAGCCTCGGGAGTGTAAATTCAATTACAATGTTTAATACTTTTTAGAAATTACACCGTTCAGTAATTGACTTATTGTATTTCGAAAACAAAACTTTGAAAGCAATTCCCGCTTATCTCGCTTGGCAGTTGGCACAGCACACAGCACAGCACGCTGGCCGCTACCCATCCAATCCAATGCATGTTTTTTTTTCTATAACAAGTCTTAACCACAGAGTAATTGCTTTATGGTCTGATATAGAAACAAACCTTTTATGTCTTTACAATACAATTTTTATAACTGTAGACTCGGCCGTGCACTTATTACCTAAACTGATTCATGCAGTTGATGAGTCACTCATGAATGGAATGACCTCATTTATTTTGAGGGAATATTTGTATGACGCCATTTATAATGATACTCTTCCTCACTAACTATTCCGGAGCCCGAGTCAACTATTATAAAAATTGAACTGATAGAATAATAATAATTATCATTTTTAAAGCTCTTCTTATTGGAAATTATATAATTTACAGAAATGAACTTCAATATTCCAATAATTTAAATTTTATATAATGAGACCTTTCGTTGTCAAAGTCTGATGATGTAGTCTTTGACAACAAAAGGCCTTGGAAATGAATAAAACTAAAACACTGAAAATAATGCACGAAT
>JAQJVL010007681.1:0-22817 GCA_035578905.1 Stictocephala bisonia
TTTGGGAGAAATATAAAACCGATGCACACCATGAACAGACGTGTTAGTTCTTATCGCGGCGCAGGGCTAAGAACTAACACGCCTGTTCATCGTGTGCATCGGTTTTATAATGTCAGTATAATCATGAGCGTTGATAAGTTTGGACGTCAAAATGTTAGTAGCAGTAACAAAGGTCTTAGAGGACCTAAAGGAATTGGGTTTGATTAACAAAGGAAGGTGATTATGACATTCGTCGCAAAAGGTTGCGAAATGTAATGGAACCCGAAGATGATGGAGACGCTGTAAATTTAAAACGACATAAATCGTCATTTAATAAATGTTTAAAACTAAATGATGATAAAAAGTACGATGCTAAAGGATCAACAGTTTGTCATGTAGGTGATCCGACTAATCCGAACGATGCTGTGAACTATAAGTTTATCAAAGACCGCTGTGTGACATTTGATAATACAGAAATGAATGCAAAAAATCATACAATTAGCTATGTGTCAGATCCGAAAAAAGCTCGAGACGCTGCAAATAAATTGTATGTAGACATACTGTGTCCACCCATGACTGAAACTTATTGGAATTTTAAAAACAAGCGATTAGTTAATGTCAGTGATCCAATATGAATGATGTTATCAATTTAAAGTACTTCTTCAGTAAAACACTTTGGTCCGATCCGTCTTCGTGGGACTTTGTGAATTAAAGACTAATGAATGTGGCCAACCCTACTCATATGCAATACGGTGTTATGCTTAACTATTTAGTTAGATCACTTAGTAATATTTTATATGAACTATACAGATTATTGGGTCCAAGTGACGACCCAATCAGAACATTAAAGAAAGAAGACTGGATAAACAAGACAACTGTCGAACCATTTTCCATAGATCCGAAAACAAAAATTGCTAGCAATAACTAAACTGTAAGTAGTTGGTGAAAATAAAATTATACAGTAAAAATGAAATGGAATATTATTTTATTTATATCTCAATCTACAATACTTTTACCAGTTAATCTAACAGAATTCTCATCCAGTTCCTTTAATTCTTCAATTATAGAGTTTATTTCATTTTGGTGTCCAGTGTGACCAATATCTTCCGAAGCAATCAAAATCCTCAGGCGTTTGACTAGTTCGTTGGTATCATCGTAATATCTGAAGTTTGGTTTGGCATCAGTTAAGACAATTCCACTTCCACTCACGGTTTGCTGCACTAAATCTGAATATGTGCTCATTTCATTTGTTAATTCATTTTCTCGTGTAGCAATTAACTCTGGAATGGTAAGCATTCGTAATTTTTACGACAAGCGTTAGTTTTTATTTTGTAGTTCCGCGAATTTTGGGTTGGCAGACCTGTCCTGTCGCGTCAATCTCCGCCAGACTTTCCCAAGGTTAGTGCCTGGTATTCACTCGTCTCGCACACACGCTGACTGTCCTCCGCACTTCCTCTCGTAATATATACGAATGCTTACCATTTACGTTATTATTTATGTTTGTGTATGATTTTGTTTTTATTAATTTTCTTTGTATTTTGTAGGTTATTTAACGTTAACTAACTATTATTTTTTGATCAATATTATAAATAACAAATAAAATGACCCTCAACCCATCTGAAATAGAAAAATTTATTGATGAAGATGATTTTGGTAATAGTGAAAGTGATGGAAACTGTGGTCCCAGCGGTAGTGAACTGGAGGATAATGTTTTATCTTATTCAGGAACTGACGACTATGAACCATCAAGCGATGAACTTCATTCAGAAGATAACATTTCACAAACAAGTAAAAAATCAAGACTACTACGGTTGGTCGGAAACAAAGTACCAGGGAGTTATTGCAATCTATGGATGCAGATACTTCTACTGCAATTTTGTCCGATGAAGAGGCAACCATGCCATCCACCAGTGACACAGGTACAGCTTCTTTGAATATTATTTCACCTAATGTAAGGTCTATTAGGGTAATAAAAGGGAAAAATGGTCATTGTTGGACCGAAGAACCTAGAAATATATCATCGAGGACTCGTTCCATCAATGTAGTTCATTCAGCTCCAAAAGTAAAAGGTACAGCTAAGAATGCTAAATTGTCTTCAGAGTTTTTTTAGTTTTATTACAGATGAAGACATTGAGATGATCACAACTCATACCAATAGTGAAATCATTCTCAAGCAAAGTAACTATAATGTAAACACAGCCACAGTTAGTATTACTAATGTCCTCGAAATAAAGGCTCTAATAGGGATACTACTCTTCTCGGCAGTGCATCGTGATAATGGTTTGAATTCAACTTCCATGTTTGACACCACTATTAGTGGAAACATTTACAAAGCTACATTTAGCGAAAAAAGATCCAACTTTTTATTAGATTGCCTAAGGTTTGACAACAAAGAAACACGCTTTCATAGAAGAGAAAATGATAAACTTGCTCCTATACGAGACTTTTGGAACAATTTCATAAAAAGATGTATCGACAATTATGAACCTGGTCCATACCTTGTGATCGATGAACAGCTTTTAGCATTCAGGTGTAGATGCCCATTTAAAATGTATTTGCCTAGTTAAGCCTAGTAAATAAGGGATTAAAATTGTGTTACTTTGTGACGTAGGTACTAGTTACATGTTGAATGCTAAGCCATATGTAGGTAAAAATTCCACACCAGCTAATGTGCCAACTAGCCATTACTACGTCAAGACCCTTACAGCACCTTACCATGGTTCAAACAGAAATGTATCAATGGACAACTGGTTTTCTAGTATCCCTTTAGCTCATAAGCTAATCAATGTCCCTTACAAATTGACAGTACTTGGGACTATCAGGAAAAATAAAAGGAAACTCCCTACCTTAATGGTTTCGCCTAAGAACAGACATCTTGGAGAAACTCGTTATCTTTTTGATGGAACAGTCACACTTCTTTCACAAAAAGTCAAGTCAAACAGAGTTGTATGCCTGATCTCAACAATGCACACTGAAGAAGGAACTGCTACCTCTGGTAAACCATACATCATTGAACACTATAACCAAATAAAAGGCGGTGTTGATGCCTTTGACCAAATGTGTAGTGGGGTATCGTGTTCAAGAAAGACAAGGCGTTGGCCGATGTGTTTATTTTACGGCATGCTCAACATGGCAGGAATTAATGCCTGGTTCACCCACAATGGTGTTCTTAGGCAACAGAAGAAGAAAGAAATTTCCAGGAAGACTTTCCTCATGGAAGTATATAGAGAACTGGTGACACCTTGGCTAGAAAGAATAAGTCAACTACCAACTCTTCAGCGCCAGCTGAAAACACTGATTGTAGATGTTTTGGGCACACAGATGGGGAGGCCAATACCAGAAGTGCAAGTCCAGCGACCTCCTGAAAACACTAGAACTACCTGTAAATATTGCCCATCCAGTAAACGACAAATTACAACTCATCATTGCATTCGTTGCACGAAGGCCTATTGCAACGAGCACCGAAGCCTTGTATGCAGCAACTGTACAGATGGAACCTAAATCTTTGCAAGTATCAATGCTATGAACATGAACTCTTAAAAATTACTTTATAACTATGTTCTTTAAATATATTTTAAAGTTTCATAAAATATTTTTTTTTAGTTTGTTTTAGTTGTTACATAAAGTTCTGTTCTTTTTTGAAGGTCACAATTTATGTTTTAAAATACAAATTATAAACTTGAGGTTTTTATGTATTAAACTATTGTAAAGTAATCTAAATACACCAAATAACATATTTACGCTGTTTAATGGTTAATTTTTACACCCAATACTGTTTTTTTTTTAATTAAATAGGAAAAGTAGTAAAAATTACGAATGGTTACCATTAGTGTGATTTTTAGGAAGATTACCATTCCAGGGTTAAGGATATGATGTTTTTATACTTATTAACCCTGTTAGACTTCACTTTTCCTCTTGGTGAATAATTTATCTTGTGAGCATTGGTATCTCTGAAAATCATAGCGTAGCTATCGAGATCTTCTTCACTGTACACATAAGGATTAGGTTTATTCATAAATTAAAGTTCGTATAAACCACGTGTACCCTCATAACCTTTACCATTTATTATAAAATCATCTATATCAATTTCTTATGGCTTATCACCAATCATCCATTGATCGCCTTCGACTCTTATACCGTAATTATGATCTACTTCTTTAACACCTTTAAGTAATTTTAAAAAGTATTCCTTTGCTAGTCTTCGCTTAAACTCACGTAGTATGTATTCCCTCGCTGAATTTTTCCCTTGCAGTGTTTTCAACAGGTCTTTACCGGATACCACAGCCGGTGAAACATACGTTTCTTCAACCATCATATCTTCTTCCTCATGTTGTGGACTTGAATCAGGTTCCATAACTCATCATCGGCATTTTCACCATCTTGTTCATCCATGTTGAAACCAGGTATGGCGAAGCGTTTTGAGGTAGGAAGCGTATCTTCTGTATGTTCTTCATTCAGGCGTTGTTTTCTTTTCACTCCTTGTAAAGGTGCACGTATGTAACGTTTTACAGGCGTTTCAAAATCCTCTAACTGATCTTTTCTTTTAAGTTTATTGATTCCTTGTTCTGTTATTTCTTCTTTAACTTGTTGTTGTTGTAACTTTTCTCCTTCTTCCGCAATCTTTTTAAGCAGCTCAGCAATGGGTTTTAGTTGTTTTTCCCACATCTCTTCACTATCCAACAGTTCTCTTTTCATAGATCTATGTTTTTGCTTAATATTTTTTATTATTTGAGTAATTTCCTTTATAACCTCCTCTTTACTTTTATCGGCTAACACCGTGTCAATGGAAAGTGTGGAAGAGGAGGACATTATGTCCAACTCGGATGATGAGTACAATATAAATGATTGAAAGAAAAAATATAGGACGTTAAATTACCCCCACCATCACATTTATAATCTTACAAAAATATCAAATCCTCTACAATACCGACCTTTGTTTATATTACTATCCTTGTCTATTACAACAAACCCATTTTTAGTAACATCCCAAATCTTTGAACACATGTGCTTGAACTGACTAAAACTCATATCAGGACTCACATGGTCTTGATAAATATGATTCAAATTGCGATCATCTTGTTTAAATATGACTAGAAGATTCGAATTGTATCTAACTAACTGTTTAGGTATGAAATTGTAAGTTTGACACACGTAAAAAGTATCAATATTGTTATGACGTCCCAGCGAAATATAGTTTTTAATATTATTCCGTTTGCCACAAGCGATATCATCAAATATCACTACAGAATTTGTCTCAATCTCGCTTGGATGAGGTACTTCATCGTTGTCTGAATAAGGATGATATCTTATTCCATCTAAATTTGACAGTACGCACTCTAGGAAGGTATACTTCTTTTGATACAGTGATTTTGAAAAAATATATACATTGTTAAAAAACAAACCCTCAGGTGAGAATAATAAGTTTAAAAGTAAATTGGTTTTCCCACAATTTGATGGACCCACTATTAAACATCTAATTGTGTTTGGTAATAAATGTCCGTGGCAGTGTTACAGACTGTTTAAGAAACTTCATTACTATCGTAAATCCTTTTTATCAATCCAAGAGTCATGTGATTTATCAAAACCCAGCCAACGCACTAACAATTTATCGCCTTTTCTCTTTATAATTTTTTCAATCAAGTAAGTATCACCAAAACGCGTTTTACTTAACTCTTCTTGATTAAACCCACCTTTTATTACATCACCTTTGTCGTCTTTTAGTATGTACGTAACTGGTCTAGTTGGTTGTATTTTCCATACTGTGTAAATCTCATTATTCCATCTAGGCCAATAACCGTTATTGAATAGTTTAGTTAATCTACTTATTCTAACTCGATCACCAATATCAAATTTGGAATGACTATGATATTTTTTTCTATTTTTAACTATTTGTTATATTTCTTGTTCAATTCCAATATTAACCTGAACGGGCTTAATACCAATAGTTTGATGAATGGTATTATTATAGGTTTTCAACAACTTTGGCAGTAAATCTAACCACTTGAAATTACCCTGCTGACTAAAGTGTCTCCACATATTACTTTTTAAAGTACGATTGAATCTTTCAACAATTGAAGCTTTTTTATCTGAAAAAGTAAAATAATGATTGATATTATATTTGTTTAATAAGAACGTAACCTTAGAATTAAACCATTCTGTACCTTGATCTGTATGGAAATTTTTCATATAATGTTTTTTCAATATAGGTTCAAGTGCGATTACTATATCATTAGCACTTTTCGACTTTATTGGTACTGCAAAAGCAAATTTACTAAAACAATTAATTACAGTCATAATATATTTAAAACCTTTGTTAGATTTTAAAAAGGAATCATTTCGACTAAATCTGCTTGATATAAGTCATTGATTCCTTTAAGTTCTACGTAACGTGTAGGATAGTAATGCCTTGCTTGTCTATGTAATTCTTTTGCAATACCTGCTCGTACATTGTTCATTGTTACCAGGTGAATAGTTGGTAGCAAAATGAAACAAATGTTTAAGATACAAACATATATATATTTACATTTTAACGAGTTCACAAAAAGGTAATGCTTTTATATGTTCTTCTTTCGGTTTATCCTCCGGACTCCAATCTTCTAGAACGACACCGCATGTAATACAACTGACCGCATCTCCAGCACCTGTATAGTAGAAGCCAGCATCTACCATATCTTGAATGTTAGGATACATCTTAGGCCATACGAAGAATGTTTCCAACATAATGTCCTCAGTGTTCTTAACAGATTTTTTATATTAACTATAGTTACAAAAGTCTCCCGACATATTTTTAGACATTGAACAGTCAGGATTTTCTAGCTTATGTAAAAAAATTACATGTCTTATAGTTAACTTAACATCACTAGATTGCCAACCACAACATACTATGTTATCAAAAAATTTAGTACAGTAGAATCCAGATTTTATCAAATCTTTCTTTGTACAATTAAAAATAGAACAACAAACATCGTCTTCACTATTACTATCACCACTGCTATTACTACTATTAGCACAATAACAAGTAGGACTCATACCGGCTGTTCAATTCGATGGTCTAGACTGTAATGATTAGTTTAATCTAGACTGTGATACAAGCTGTGGTGGGGGTGTACAAAAATAACAATTCTTCCTTTTCGGGTTAGGTCCATCATATGTATCTTGAAAAGATTCAACCCTAAAATGATCTGTAAATCTTAAATTGCTTAATATTTCCAGATCATTTCTCAAACTGTTGGGAAGTCTATCAAATATCAATTCTAAATATTCGGTATGATTAATTATAAAACTTTTCGGTAAGTATTATCAATTCAGGTTGTAAATTTTTATATCCTCTTCGATAGCATTCTCCAATAGCGAGATTTACAGTTTTTAGCCTATCCTCAACTAGTTTCTCAAGTTTAATCCATTGAAGTAGTAAATGAACATTAATATATGCACAATTTAAAGGATCATGATTGAAGATACATTTTTTCATCACATTAGTTTGAGTTTGATTTCTGATAATATTTAAACTAGGACATCCTAAATATTCTAAATTAATTACGTTAACTTTAAACTCTGACAAAAGGTCAGTTACAAATTGTTTCTTCTCATATCCTTTAACATACACATTACCGGAAATATTACAATCTCTAAGGACATCTTTTACTTGATTATATTCTCTAAACCAAGAACCCCAATAGAGTCCATGAAAGTACTTCTCCAACCACACAGCTTGCTTCTGAACATTTTCTGGCAACTTGTTAAAGTGACAAGGTAGTTGAAACAGTTGTAATTCATAGACTTGCTCATCGGTGGATATGATAGCTAACTCCTTTACAATAAACTTGTTGTCTTGGTTTTTAAATCCTTGAAAGTCCAAAATGAACTCCTTATCTGTACAGAAACAGATTACAAATTAGAATACTGATAATTTAATATTTTTTTGAATTCTTCGTCAATTGCTAAAAAGCATTTCTTAAATTCAGTCCAACCATCAAGATCTAAATTAATAAATTTAGTAACTAATGTGTTCTCAAAAACTAATTTTACTTTTGTTTGCCAATCAGAAACTGTGGGCCTTAAATTGTGTGTAAGTATAAAAGTTTTACTATATTTATAATCCATAATTGAATCGTTTATTTCAGAAACCACCTAAGAGACAAAATATAAAAAAATGGGATTTTGGTGGTACCGTACAGTTTAAAGGTAAATACATCGTTTGGTGCAGAAACAACCTACGTTCCATGTCAGCAATGCTATTTGGCAGCCTTGAAAATAATCCGTTTATTTCAGAAAGAACCCAAGCGCCGTTGCTTAGGTTCTTTCTGCGGTAAATTTCACTCGTGACGGTTGGCGGCCATGACAACATCATCTGTTTTGTGACTTCTGTTGTTGTTTTGTTTTATTCAGAGGTTAACTTTGAGTGGATTTGTTATTATTGCATTACAGAGTGGATAGTACATAACACTGAGTGGATTATTGCATTATTTATTTAGTATTTTAAGTGTTCCTAAGCCATGTCAGATCATGGTGGAAGGAAACATGGGTGTGCTCACGCGCATGTCCCCCCTCGTACTGGCGCGCCGGTGACGTCACGTACGAGTCACCTGATTGATGCTCGACTCCTGCCACCGGTTCGACTCATCAGTGGTCAGTGTCAGTTACGTTTCACGTTACAGTATTTCACATGTTACTAAATATTGCATTGACAGTGGTTATCAGTTATATTTTAATCTTGTGTAGTGACTAAGTGCTTCAGTAAATATGCCTAATTGTGCAGTATTTGGTTGCAAAAACACAAATAAAAACACAAAAGGAACCGAGGTAAAATATTACTCTTTTCCAAAAAAATAATGATTTGGCACAGCAATGGCTCCAAGCGTGTCGTAGAAAAGATAGGGTGAACTTAAAAAATGCCACAATTTGTTCTAAACACTTTAGTGGAGACTGTTTACTAAAACCATTAAAACATAAACTTTTAAGTTATTCTCCCAAAAAGTTCAGAAATTTAAAACCTGACGCTGTCCCCACTACAAATCTCCCCAAATCAAAAGAGATCCTAAGCTGCACTTCTCGAGAGGAAAGGTTAAAAGTAAAAGAAAGAAAATCGTTAGTTTGCCAAGCTTTGAATGATATGGTCTGTGACGAAAAAACTGACTTTCCTAATCAGAATGTAAATAGTGTAGATTATGTAAATAGTAATGACCTAAGCGCTAATGTTAATGATCATAATCAAGTTGCAAGAAAACTGCTAGAAATGGAAAATAAATATAAATTGCTTGATGAAGAAAATGTTAAGTTAAAAAGAGAAATCGAAGAACTAAAAAACATTAATCAAAAAATTGAAAATGAAAAGTGTTCTCTTTACACTAAACTAAAATCTATGTCGCAGACAAGTGAGGTAGAATCTCAGGTAAAAAGTATTCTCAGTGAAATATTTTCTCCAGGACAAATTAAAGTTCTTATGAATCGGAATAAAAAAGTCCGCTGGAGCAGTGAGGATATATCGTGTGCTATATCATTAAGAAGCGTTAGTGCTAAGGCTTATCGCTATCTTAGAAATAAGTTGAAGTTCCCTTTACCTGCCTTAAGTTCTCTGCGAAGGTGGGTCTCAACATTTGAATGCTTACCTGGAGTTTTGAAACAAGTCTTATTGTTAATGGAACACAATGGTCGAAAGTTAAGTGACTATGACAAAATTACGGCCTTATCATTTGACGAAATGAGTCTCAGTAAACAAATATGTTTTGAACCAAAACACGAACAAATTATCGGTCCACACACTCACGTTCAAGTCGTTATGGCTCGTGGCATAACAAGTAAGTGGAAGCAGCCGATATATTATGATTACGACAAACCGATGGCTAAAGATTTACTATTTGAAATAATTATATCGTTAGAAAAGGCAGGATACAAAGTATTATCTATAACTTAAGACATGGGGGGGTGAGAATAGAGCGCTGTGGAATAAACTTGCTATTAGTCCTACAAGACCATCATTTGCCAATCCTTATGACCAATCCAGAGAAGTGTTTGTATTTGCAGATGCGCCACACTTGTTAAAACTGGCAAGAAACCACTTTGTTGCTAAGGGCTTCGTAGTTTGTGGCAATGAACATATAACCATTAAATGTTTAGAAAATATGATGAACACACAACAATGCGACCTCAAGGTTGCTTTTAAACTAACAAAAGATCACCTTTTTGTTAAATCTAATAATAAACAAAACGTTAAGTTGGCTGCTCAGCTGTTTTCTAACAATACAGCTAACGCTCTTAGGTTTTGTGGGGAAAAGGGCCTGATAAATGGGAACTGGAAGGATGCAGCTGATATTTTGCAGCTTTTCAACGACTGGTTTGACTTACTGAACTCTAATGTACCCTATACATCACAAGTCGAAAAAAATGCGTTTGGACTCAATTTAGAATCACAAAAAAAAAGTATTAGAGAACATGTCTATTTTTATTGAAGATTCTCGTGTATTTGGGTCAAAAGCTCTCCTGCCATTTCAGAACGGAATTTTACTAACAAATAAATCTTTGCTTGGTCTTTATGAGCATTTATGTAAGTTATTTAAAATTCAGTACTTACTGACAGCCAAATTAAACCAAGATGTCTTAGAAAACTTGTTTTCTTTCATCCGTAGTATGGGGCGAAAAAATGATCACCCGGATGCTCTGCAGTTTAAGTACAGGTTGCGGTGGTTTGTAATGGGGAAACATTCTTCGAACATGATTTCTGTGAAAACAAACACAGCACCAGACACAGAAGAATGTATGACTGCAAACGATCCTACCCTCAGTACGTTGGAGTCAGACGAAGAGTGTCCTACAGCTAATGTACTGGCCCAATTTGCCTCTGAGGAAAAAGACAGTGAATGTGTAAGCAGAGAGGATGATTATATCCAAAAACTATATGATGCCAACATTTTACAGTTAAGCGAAAACTGTGATACCATCAAGTATGAAGAACTCCGTTATTTAGCCGGATATGTAGCCTTTAAGCTGAAAGAAAAATATCCTCAACTAGGAACTGAAACAAAATTGATACCTACTACTGAGTCACCTACTTGGACTTGGATAGAAACTATGTCTAAAGGAGGTCTTCGGGTTCCCAGTGACGATTTTTTCAACTGTGCCCAAATAATTGAAGAAAGTTTTAATCAGATTCATGGAAAAAATGACTTGTATAGGGAAATCGGTGTGATAGAAAAAGTTAAATATGTTGCAAAAGACAAGTTGAAAGGGATGGGCGTCCCTGAGGAGGCTTTAAGACGGTTGATTCTTCTGCGTACTTACATCAGAATTCGCCATCTTAATACTTATATGCGCTCAAAAAAAAGAAGATGATAACAGGAAATGGGCAAAAAAGTTACAAAAGTTTAACTATTTAATTTGACACTTATAAAATTATATGTGAACATTTTTTAATGCTGGTTGTAAGAAATTCTAATTATGATGAAAGGTAATATAGTTTTTATTGTGTAATTTTGATGTTACTAAGAATATTTTAAGTACTGTAACACTCAATTAATTCTGAAGCAATCAAGTTTTCTTTTTGTTTTTATATAGCCTATAGCAATTATTATTATTAGAAAATTAACAAATTAATGGTTGATGTAAACATTTACAGAATATTATGATTAACGATTTCAATTATAATTTGGCTTTGACAAATAAAACGGAACAACTAATAAAAGTTATACTTGAAAGATATTATATTTAAAACCAGTAATAAGATATGTACATCTTATAATTTATTTTAAATATATCAAATCTAACTATCTGATTTTAATTGGCTGAATTTATTATCAAAAATACACATGCGTGTATATTAAACTAGCAGCAACAAATTATTACTTTGCTCATTTTCACAAGGCAGTGAATAATCAATTCAAAAGTAATAAAATGTTTATTTACAATAAAAGATAAATCAAACAATTTTGTTGTACTTAATTTAGTTTTAAGTATATGATAAGCAAAAGGACGGTTATTTATATAATACTGGCTCTAAAATTTAAAATGCGTATACTTCTAATGTTGGGCGGACGGCTTAGAGCTCTCGGTGACTCGATTGTGACGTCATGCGCGCCGTGGACGAGTTTTCAACTGCATAATGAGCACACCCATGTTTCCTTCCACCATGATGTCGGATAGTAGATCTGATGATGACCCTAATCCCAAGCGTAAGCGTGGAGTTCTGCACGAAGAAAAATACAAACGGAACATTATTCGGAATGCTAGGCTTAAAGGACTGCAGTACATCTCGTACAAAGGTAAAGAAATTCCCAGCAAAGCCCCACCGAATGATGTAAACTTTAAGTGTAATTTGAAATGTTATTTGAAACTTACGGATGAAATAAAACGAAACCTATGGGAAACATTTTACTCTTTTGAAAATAAAAACACCCAAGACACGTACCTCCAAGCTTTAGTGGAGGTTATGCCAGTGAAACGTAGACGCAAAAACCGAAGGCCTAATCTAAATAATGAGCAAGCTCAAGAAAACCCGCCTAATGTAAATGATGAGGAAGCTCAAGAAAACCCGCCTAATGTAAATTATGAGCAAGCTCAAGAAAACCCGCCTAATGTAAATGATGAGCAAGCTCAAGAAAACCCTGACGTGCCTACTGATGACTTGCCTAACAGAAAATCCCATTCATACAAGTATAACTTGAAAGTAAATGGTGTTCTTACTCAAGTTTGTAGAGGTGTTTTCTTGAAAGTGTTTGGAATTTCTGACAATAGAATCAAAAGGATAAATAAATGTTCTGTCCTTCACAAAAACCCTGTAGATATGAGGGGAAAATCTAGAAGTGGGAACGCTATTCCAGGTAACGTATGTGTGAGCATACAGCAGCACATTGAGAAATTTGATGTAAAGGAAACCCATTATGGGGGAAAACCTAAAAAATATCTTGACGCTAGGCTTGATGTTGCAAAAATGCATGCAATGTTTATCTTAGACAACCCTGATCTAAAAGATAAAGTAAAGTATAGTTTCTACAACAAATACTTTAAAGAGAACTTTGCCTACAGTTTCGGAAGACCACAAGTTGATGTGTGTTCAACTTGCGAAAGAGACTGTCGGCCAAACTGAAAGACAAGGGTTTGAGTGACAACGCTAAAAGAAATGTAGCTGCTCAGAAAATGATACATTCAAGGCGAGCAAAAAAGTTTTACAAAGCTATGGATGAGGCAAGCAAAAACAAAGACGACAACACGGTCGCACTAGCCTTCGACTTTATGCAAAACTTACCCTTGCCACACATACCCGTTCAGGAGGTTTTTTATATGAGGCAGCTCTGGGTAAATGTGTTATCATTACACGATTTGAAGACTAATTCTTCGAAACTATATTTTTATCATGAGGGCGAAGCAAACAAAGGCCCAGATGAAGTATGCTCAATGCTACTGAACTATTTCAATGACATTCCAGTTAATATGAAGCATCTAATATTGTTTTGTGATGGGCCTTCAGGCGAAAACAAGAATCATACAGTTGTGCGTTTTTTACTAAACCTCTGTGACTCATGTCAGTTTGAAACAATAACTCACAACTTCCCAGTACGTGGCCACTCATTTTCCCCATGTGACAGAGATTTTGGAAGCATAAAGCGTCTCTTGAGGAAGAGGGACAGGATTTATACTCCTGATGAGTATGCAGAGCTCATGCTAAAAGCTAGTAAGTCTGGCCGATTTACTGTATACCACCTTACTTCAGACGATGTTCTCAGTTTCAAAAATTGGTGGCCCAAATCATATAAGAAAATGACAAATTCGGATGAAACATCAGGCAGGAATGTATCCATAAAGATAAGGAGGCATTCAAAGTGTCCAAGTACAAGCAGTTTCTCTACAACAAGGATACTCCGGGAAAAGTCGTTGTAAGCGAATTCATTGGAGGAATAACAACATCTACCTTCACTTTGCTAAAAACTGCCATCCCTCCGGAACTACCGACCGAGAGAGCATATCCATTGGGGAAGGTATGTTTACTTTTTTACCAAGATTATATTAAAAGTTTATATTTATTTTACTTTTAAGTAAACATTGATGTAGGCTATATTTTTTTTTTAATTTATCGGGTTTTGCACAGTGAGATTTTTGGTTTTAGGTCCCAATCAACAAAAAAAAGATAGAGGATCTCAAAAAGTTAATGGAATACACTGTTGGGTATGAAGCCTTCTATGATAATATAATCCAATGGCCTACAACTGACAAGGAGTTGCCAGAAGACTTGCCAGAAGCTGAATAAGTCAAGTGAAAAAGGTCAGATCTTTGTATATAGACACACTGTAGCGTGTAGTCTACTTGTAATTTTCGCTTTGGGCCTAATAAAAACACTTTTTTATACTAAAGTGTTTTATACTTTTTTATACCTGTTACTTACCTTAGATACCAAAACAGGTCAAAATTAATGGTTTTAATTAATTTTAATAATAATTTTAAAAAAAATTCTTTTGACACACTATTAATTGCAGAAACAACCTATGTGAATTTTTTTCAAAAATGTATAACTCAAAAAATTTTTTTTTAATTAAAAAAAAATAGGTCATCTCAATAGCATGTTTATGATTTGATAAAAAAATATTTGAAGGAGACTAGACCTATACCTAAGCTGCAAAACAGTTTTTTTTTTAGTTTTCCGAAAGTTAAAAAAAGCGCACTTAGGTGGTTTCTGAAATAAACGGTTCAATTACCTTTATGGGTGAAAATCAAATTGTGGGACAAATTGAGTCCCAACAATATTTTAACGATTTTTCAATTCAAAATAATAAAAAAATGTTCATAGATAACTTATCATAAAACGTAACATATAAACGCATAAAATGTAAACACTAAAGGTTTTAATAATGCAAAAAAAATTATAAACTGTGTTTTAAACAGATCGTTAACGGTCCTGAAGTGTAACATCGCTAGTTGAAGATCACCAAAGTAAATTAAAAATCACGAAATAAAATATTCTAACAACTTAAAAATAATCGTCAAATATAAATATTTTAATTTACAAAGTAGTTTAAAAGCAAAGAACAACACGAAACCGCATTATTTTATTACATTTGAATGTCCCACCATCTCGCTCTGAATCGGCGGCAGTTTTTCAATTTGCCGCCATTACTCATCCCGCGTCTCACAAGAAGCCCGGTCTTCGCCAGTAACATCCGAGTTTGTTTATTGAAGTGAACCCGTCAACTATTCTTCCAGTTAAACTTCGTGTTTGGAATATATTATCATATATCCAGGTAAGTTCTACACAGTATGTTAATTAAGCAACAGCTCGCTAACGTGCATAACTTTTAACTTTTCAGATGTACATTAACAACAACGCCGTAATGTAAGAATACGAAGTGAGCAACATAACCTCAAAGTTTGTTTTCTCGCAACAAGGCTCGTTCCAAGTCACCAGTTCCAAAGACAACAAAATTTCACAGATCGCTAACGAACAGCTCGGTAATCAAATCAAATATCTTTATTTGTATCAGTACAGAGTTGTACATTAAATAGCGTCACTACATTTATTGTATAAACTAAATTAACTTATTACTAAGAACTAAAATATTCGTCCAAAGAATATAAAGATTTAGAAATAAGGTATGATTTAACCAGGGATTTAAAATTTACAGAGTCAAATTTATTTTTAATACTATAAGGTAGAGCATTTATAAACTTCGCACCCATTACTGAAGTTTTCTTTTTAAATAACTCTAGCCTGTGGTTGGGTACAACTATCGCCATTTTACCCCTTGTATTGTAAAAGTGTATGTCAGAGTGAGTTTCCACTTCACTGAAGTGGTCTCTAACATACATTATACAACTTAAAATATATAGGCCAAATACCGTTAATATTTGCAAACTTTGGAAATGACCCCTTACAGAATCAGTAGCTCTTAATTTTAAAATTATTCTGATTGCCTTTTTTTGCAGCATTAATATTTTGTTCAAATTTTGTAAAGAAGTGCTACCATAGACACATATGCCATAGGCTATATGTGACTGTATGTGAGCATGAAATATTAATTTTAATGTTGGTTCACTGCATAGGAGTGACATTCTTCTCAATGCAAACAAGCCTGAATTAATTTTTGAAATAATGTGATCTACATGACTGCACCAGCTGAGACTACTGTCAATTAACAAACCTAGAAATTTCGTTTTATCAATGTTTTCAACTTTTTCCGTGCCGATATTGATATTTGGTTTAACCTGATTCTTATTTTGAACTGTAGAGAAGTGAATATATTTAGTTTTCCGAGGATTTAGTAACATATTGTTATTGCAGAAAAAGTTTTGAAATTTTGCCAACTCTAAGTTTGCTTCTCTCTCCAATTCACTGGCTGTTTTAGCTGACACTATTAAGTTTGAGTCGTCAGCATATAAGAACAGGCCTTTTGGAACACTTTGTACTTTAGTAAGCAATGAAGGCATACCTTTTAGATAACATAGAAAAAGAAGGGGTCCTAGGATTGACCCTTGTGGTACTCCGTGTTTAATTTGCTGAAATGTAGATAGCTTTTTTATAATTTTGTTTTCTTTTATATGAGTAATCTCAACTGATTGCTGTCTATTTTCAAGGTAAGATTTAAACCATTCCAAAGCAACTCCATTTATTCCAAGTGAACTTAGTTTTGATATTAAACGCGAATGTGACACACTGTCAAAAGCCCTAGACAGGTCCATGAAATATCCAGCTACAACATATTTTTTATCAATTGAATCTATTATCATGTCTACGAAATTAACTAGTGCTGTAACGGTGGACCTGCCCTTACGGAAACCGTGTTGCTCATCATCAAATAAGTGGTTTTTTTCCAAATAATCAACTAATTGTAAGTACATAGCTTTTTCAAACACCTTTGATATAGAAGGAAGGAGAGATATTGGGCGATAATTTTTTATGTCTGTGAAATCACCTTTTTTGAGAATTGGTATTATTTTGGATATTTTTAGTTGGTGTGGAAAAATGCCAGAAACAAATGAGGAATTAATTAAGTGTAGTAATGGTTTTTTTAGCTGGTTCTTTGCGGCTTTTATCAGTGACAGTGGCACCTCATCATAACCCGACGAACGTTTGTTTGGCAACGAGTCAATTATATTTATGACATTTTCTTCAATCAACGGGTTGCAATGGAATCGCGTGAGAAGATTATAAGAGAACTGACTGGTTCCGCTGGGTGCCAAATCCAAAATATCCGGACCATTCATCCCTTTTATCATTTCGTCTATAATATTAATAAAATATTCATTAAAAATACTGGCTATGGTATCTGGATTGGATATTGATTTATTATTGATTCTCAGGACAATATTTTCTTTGCTGTCCAAATTAGAGTTCTTTTTTGTTTCTTTGTTGATGATGTTCCAAGTACTTTTAATTACGTTAACAGAATTTTTTATTTCATCTGTTATACTGTTACTGATCGAAACGTTTTCGATCTGTTTAATGGTCGCTTACGTTAGCGAGGTGTTGTTGGCGTTAGCGAGCTGTTAACTATTGTTAACAAGCCGTTTAATGTTTTAAATAAAGATGGGTTGTTTCAGTAAGTTTACTTTTTGATGGTATTACACAATGTTTACAATAAAACCTCACTTGACCTAAATTCTTGTAAGCAAAATAGCGTTTTAAACCAAAAAGACACCAAACTGTTCTTTATCCGTACGCATTAATTTAGAGGGATGTAAAAGCCACTCCGCCCCCTTTATTTCGGTTAACGGTGGTTGTACCGGATATACTTTGTATTAGATATTTGTGACGTACATGACACACGCTAGAGGAATTTTTAAATTAGAGGAATTTTTAGATACGACGATCAGTTTATTTAACTCAGCTTCATTTATAAAGTAGTTTACGTTATAAGGGCCGCTTAGGTAAACCTTATAAAGTGTTTGTCCTGTTAGCTTCTTAAAATGTTACTAACTTGTTTCACCAATCCTTTTAACAGCCACATACATTAGTGAAGTTTATTATCAACACTTCAACTGGTAAAGATCGTGATCGCATTATGATATAATACAACTATGAACGCGAATGCGACCCTTTTTATTCATTGTGCAAAACAGCGATACTTAAATATATTTTGTACTTGGCACTATATTATTCTACATGGAAATTGAAATTGAATGAAGTATCAGAAGTAGTCTTTCGGTGTTTTTTGTGATTTTTTAAACCAATTACGAAACAGTGCGTTTTTCCACTGTTGGCGATTTTTGTAGTGTCGTATTGAGGTTTGTAGTATTTAGCGGTCGTGGTTCATGTAGTTTTTTTAGTGAAAATAATAATTTTAACCATAGCAATGATGTTTTCCAATCTGTGAATAATTTATAAGAAAGTTAATATTTAATTCTGGTTGGATGGTTACAAATTTCGGAATGCTCTGATTTTTATAACTGTATTTCCCCAAGCTCTTGTTTAACATAAAAAGGTGAAATGAACTGAAGTAAGTGTTAAAATGTGAGTATTGGGATTTTGTAACTTTTATCCAGACTTGCTGCAATGGGGAAGAAGGTGAGCAACAAACATGTTCAGAACTCAGAAAAATATGAGCGTCAAAAGAAATTGGCAGCTGAGAGACGGCGTCGGTTCAAGGCAAAAATGACCGAAGAGCAGCTTGAAAAGAAGAGACAAAGAGACAGAGATAGACTAAAACGGTTGAGAGAAGAAAAGAAAATAAAACCGATAAAAGAAATGAAGCCGTCTGAGCAAAAGAAAAAAAGAAAACAATGGCGAAAATATTGTACGACGTATAGGAAGAAACAAAGGGCTTTGAAAAATGCCTTAAACAATACTCCTCCATGTTCTGAGAATGAGGAAGACAATGCAGAATTAGTAGTTTCCAGATAGAAAGAGAAAGGCCGAAAACAGGTTCGTCGAGATAGGGCTGGCGTATAGAAAAATAAAGAAGTAGGCAGAGGAAATTAAACTTCTGAAACGGAGAGTTGAAAAATACAAAAAAAGGCTGCAGAGACAGTTAAAAGATAAAAACAAACCAACGGGTTCTCCATCTCCGAATAAGAGAGTAAACGAATTGATTGGAACAGATCATGTACCACCCAAAATTAAAAAAACAACTGTTTGTTGGATTTACTCTGCAACAACAACTGAAAAACGGATAACAAGAGTGAATCCAAGAACAAAAGAAAGGCAGATCATGAATAAAGTAATAGGCACAGATATCTTGAAACGGTATAGAGTCCAGACTTACTTGAAAAACATCGTTTCTTATAAACACAATCAAAGGATACAGAAAGAGGTTGGTGGTGAATCAGGTGATCTAACGTACACAAGAAAGAAGCATGAGACGGTACGAGTTAAAGAGGCCTTGCTTTTAAGGCAATTTTTTGAAGATGACTTAGTCTCAAAGATGTGCCCAGGTAAAAAAGACTTCGTTCCAAAGGGGAAAAACAAAAAACAACGCCGGATTTTGTTGGACACACTGAACAACCTTACACGAAATTCTGTGAAGAAAATCAAAACATAGATATAGTACTTTTTAAGATCTAGACCGTTTTGGGTGACTCGCCCCAAAGCTCGAGACAGAGAAACATGTGCGTGCAAAAGCCATGAAAACGTTGAATTCTTGGTTTCTTCATTAAGAGCAGCAAATGTGATCAAAGAACAGAGTAGTCGTGATGTACTGAAAACACTTGTTTGTTCGGCAAAGAATGAAAAATGCATGTTAAAGCTGTGTAAAAAATGCAAAAACAATGACATTAAATTCAATGTGAATGACAACGATACAAACTTGAAGTACTCTAAGTGGAAAAGTATACAAGAAGAAAGAAACATCAAGGGGACAATTAAGAAGATTAAAAGGACTGTTAAAATGGAAATAGTGGCTCCTGTTTCAGAAGTCATTGACACGTTTAAAAAAGAACTGCCCCTATATAAAAAACATGTTTTCAGCGTGCTTCACCTGGCCAACAAATTGAAGAAAGTCAGAGAAAACCTTAAAGAGGGAGAGCTTTTGTTACAAATTGATTTCTCCCAAAACTATATTTGTAAATTGGGTTCCGAAGTACAATCTATGCATTTTGGCGCTTCGAAAAAACAAGTGTCATTGCATACCGGAGTAATGCACTACATCGCTGAAGGAGATGTTGTCTGTAATTCGTTTTGTACGGTTTCAGACAACTTAGACCACCACTGTCATGGTGTTTGGGCCCACCTGCGACCAGTGATGGAGGATGCAGCTGAAAGACTTCCCTTAACCTACACCGTCCACGTATTTTCTGACGGGCCGGCTTCACAATATAGGAATAAGGGAAACCTGTATTTGATGAAAGTTATGCTACCAAAGTTGTTTAAAAACTTAAAAGTGTTCACCTGGAACTACTCTGAGCCAGGCCATGGCAAAGGGTCAATGGACGGAGTAGGTGGAGCAATCAAAAGGACCGCAGACGACTATGTAAACCACGGTAAAGACATTAGTTCGGCAGCAGACTTAGTAAGAGTGCTTAGCAAGAGAAGCTCTGTAATGCTCGCCAATGTGTCAAACAGCGAGTTCGAGGACATGAAAAGTCTACTTCCCACTAATCTTATAGCCCTAAAAGGTATTATGGGAGTAAGGCAAGTAAGCTGGAACAGCAGGGGATTTATGTTCGGGTCAAAGCTGTCCTGCTTCCAGTGCTTAGACACGTCGAAGCCGTGCAAGCACTATCACTTGATGGAAATTAAAGACAACGTTCTAAAGCCTTGCACTTCAAAGAAAAGAGGTTCTTCATGTTCTTCCACATCCATGAAAATTATATTGGAAGACGATTCTTCAGATGAGGAGTGGTTACCAGAGGTGAAAAAAAGAAGACCTGGACTTCATCTTCAAAGAAAAAATTATCCATTGAAGATGTTTTCTCTTGCTCTGATGAAGAGGACTTGAAACTTAAAACCCCTAAAGACAACTTGGTCAAATGTCAACCTTTACACACTGTGCCCTCATTAGGAAAAGGGTGTTTTGTTGTTGTTTCGGTTGCAAGCCAAAAGAAAAATAAAAAACCGGTTAATTTTGTTGGAGTGGTGCAGACAGAACTTGACAGTGAGGATGAACTAAAAGTGATGTTCATGAAGAACTTCTCTAGTGATAAGTCGGTGTACATAATGGACGAAAGGGACGTATCATATGTATCTTATGATCAAATTGTTGGAGTTCTGCCAAGTCCTTCCGTTGTAGCAAGGGAGGGTAAAATTTTGTACAGGTTCAAAAATCAGGTACAACTGTAAAGTTGTTCGGTTGTGCAACTGTTTTTAAAATGTTAACTGTCATTCAATCTTCATTTTATGTATCTTTCAATCGTATTACTTTGGATCGCTAACAGCCGCGACAGATCGCTAACGCCATTACAGATCGCTAACGCTAACTCTTAAAGTCCCGTAAAATAAACTTATTCTGATATTTAAAGTTGAGAATATGAAATAATTTAACCAGTTCTTACACATAACTTAAAAAAATAAAATTAATACAAATTAAGAATGAACCATAAATTGAGATTTTAATGTATGCACCATGGCAATTGGTTAAGTATTCATCTCTTTACACAATTTATATAATCAAAATCCGTAATAAATTTAATAATAATATATAGAATACATTGCTGTAAGTATGTTCTATTCTACAACTATGTGTTTTGTGCTCTGATTTTAAGGAATTTATTTTTATATTTACCTTTATAAAACGTTAGTGATCTGACAAAATTGTGTACGTTCAGCAAGTAAAAATAACAAAAAAAATATTAAATATTAAAATTAAGCTATGCTAAGGTTAATATTGTATTTGTAAGGTTATGTTTTTACAGTTGATAACAAAATAAATTTACTTCTATAAAAAAAAAATGTATAAAATTTGTTTTTCCTTTTTGTCCCACAATTTGATTTTCACCCTTATAGTACTGCGTTAGTACTGATAACCTTGAGGATGGAGTCAATACTAATCATGATGATGTAATGCTATTTCTATTTATAGATGTCATTTGTGACGTAAATCGATGATTCATCAGTTCAAAGGTTGTAATGATGTAATCTAGGTGAAGGTTACTTTTATAGACTGATATTCCGAAAATATTATTTATATATTCCTTAACATGGGTGAAAAAATAAACTAAGTCACAAATTATAATCTAATTATTATTTATTATAATTTTTATCAGTAGATGTTGACTTATATACACTGCAAGCACTCAATGTGCTGTCTGATTTTGCAGTTTTCGTATTAAGAAGTTTCAATTTTTCATTAGCACGAAACATATCAATAAGCCGTCTAGTATCAGGTCTTCGATCCTCTTAAGGTAAATTATAAACTTTTACAGTATCAGAAAATTGAACTTTCTTCATTGTTTCAAAAGTTGCAGATTGTATCCCAGGTTAACGATTAATTTTTCACTATAGTAGTATTTCATATACATATCCTTCCATGAAATAAATGGTAGAAAGCCTTCTTTATTAACACTTTTCTTCTTACAATATAAAAACCAAAAATATTCCCACTCAATACTACTGACAGTCTCCGAAGAAAGATCGAATAACAGCTATAATTTAAGATTAAATGGAAGCTTACTTGTGTCATCTAGCAGTAACATAATGGTACTAAGACAAATAATGCTCAGCTTCTGAGGTAAACGCATCATCATTTTTCATGACATCATCTTTAGCGTTACTATTAAATCTAGAATTAAACTCGTTGCTCAGTCGGTAGAGCATGAGACTCTTAATCTCAGGGTCGTGGGTTCGAGCCCCACGTTGGGCGTTACATTTTACATTATTTATCGCCGGCAAGCACCTTATCAATTGCAACCATTGATCCGAATCCAATTTTATTACTTCACGTTGACTTTTTATCATAACATATGACTTATCAGAATTGTTTCTGACT